>SNQJ01S0058244.1:108418-121051 GCA_010110895.2 Picea sitchensis
GTTTACGAGAGGAGATTTTTGGGAGCTTTGAGACAGGGAGAGAACAGTGAGATTTACAGTGGACACCGGGGCTGAGGGGTTTTGGGCTCGGAGGGCTAGGACGTTCGTAGATGTCCTAGGGCCAGGCGTACTGGTCGGTAGGGTGGCCGATTTTGGGGGTGTTCAAGTGAAGGTTCAAGCGAAGGTTCACGCTGCTGCAGATAGTAGAAGGTTCAAGCTGCCGCAGATAGTAGCATCAGTGACAGGTATTTAAACTTAAATTGTGAAGTGTTTACTTAAATTTAATATTTTTTTTTGCCAAATTTTATTTACGCAAGTATGCACATAGCCTTGCAAATTATGAAAAATTTTTACTTCTTAAGAGCTTACTGAAATTAAGTAAATTGGTACAGAAATTAAGTAAATTAGTAGATATATAGTGTCTTTTCAATTCTGGTCACTACATCACCCTCCACCAGTTCTTCCTCCAAAATTGCACCCTCATAGGCCAAGACACCTTGCACTGGGGCACCTATTTCTGTATCTGCACATTTATCCTACCTTGTTCTTTATTCATTTGGTAACTATACAAAACCTTTATTTCTAGCATTTACATATTTTTTTTTGTCGCCTTTAGTTACCTTCCTTTCCCAGCAAAGAAACCCCTGTCGCCCTTGGTTGGGGCATCCTATTACATTTTACTCTTGTTGACATCGCCCATAAACACTGAGTCTCCCATAGTCCAGGCACCGCCGATATCTGAGTTTGTCCACTTTGTCACACCTTTGGCACAATTTAAACCAACATCTAGTCATCCCCCTAACACTAGATCTCATTTCATTGTTGTTGCCACTCATACCTTACACATATCCCCAACCAAGGGTAGTCTCGAGTCTCATCACATCTTGACTTCATCCATGTTCCTCATCAGTTTCGAATATCATCCTGTGGATTTCTAGAATCCCTTTCCTTCTCAGAGTCATGTCTCCCTTTCTGTTGACATCAACACAGTTTCCAAAAGGGTGACAATGTCTTGACTCTCATTACCTTTATAATGAGACGTCTCAGATGACACAAAGAGAACCATCATTGCTCTTTCCTGTCGTTGACCTCCATAACATTCGACTTCAACACACTCTCATGTTACGATGGGTCTTACTTTTCGACATTGCACTTGTTTTATACTAGGCGAAGACCTCTAAAATTTGCTGGGCCATCAATGCTCGTGAGCCATCGATACCATTTACAAGTGTCATCACCTCTTTTCAGAGTAGGTTCACCATCCGAATTTTCATTTTCCACTATAAAACCGCCCCATAGGGCGTTGCAGTTATCTACACCAACATATAACTTTAGTTATTGTCTCACACATTTTGAGTTACATAACACGAACATGGGGCATGCCCGCCTCGTTTGTATACAATTTTTATTTTTTCACACCTAGCGAAAGGTTTGGGTCCCACAAGTTCCCCTCTCCCTCCAATGGGTCTCTCTTGCAATTCCTCTCAAACACTCTTCCTTACAATGGTACTCTCAGTAGAAGAAACATTGATGTATTTTGGCTATACGTATGCTCCTAACCTCACACATCAGGGGGCATCTGTTATCACTGAAATTTCGTCCACAAATGGTTACAGAAATCTAGCACCTCCAAAAACTCCTACTAGTTCATTCATGGCCCAGAAAATGCACTTTCAAAGGGAAAACTATACAATTGGTTATAAAATCAGCATGCATTTAGAATATGAAGGAAGCACACACACGTGCACCAGTTGAAAATGCAAGAAAAGTGCACATGCGCGACTGTGGACACAAAAATAATTACACACCTCAGAACGACCCATTTATGATTCTGGCCGGCCTCCCACCCACTTCTGTTTCAACTCCCAAGTCAATTTGACCCCCAAATCTGAGCTGAATCCGAGTGGGGGGCCAGTCAAAGACCTAAAGGTGCCCTAAAGGGCCCCTTGTTCACACTAAAGACTGGTTGGATAATGCCTCAAAGATTTGATATAAAAATAGGCCATAGGTGCACAATATTTCCAAGAATCTATTTGTATTGTTATGCTGCCTCTATTCTCCTACAAGAAACCTCTTTCCTTCTTGGAGCACACTAGCATCATTTCATTGAGATATTATCCTCACCTCTTGAGGGAATGATATTTGGATTTCTTCACCATTTCCTTTTTAGTTTTCCATTTGTAAGGATATATCTCTCATAGGGGATTCAATATCCCCCCCTTTGAGGAAGAGGGGACCCATAAGTCTCCCTTTCACTTTGGTGTTTTCCCACTAATACAATCTATCCATTGGTGGCATGAATATTATTCAATTGTTTGGTTAATTTTGGTTCTACTTTCCTTACGCACTTTAGTTTAGTTTATTTAATTGTTATTGTATTAGTTGTTCATTTATTTCTTGTGCTTGATGTTTCTAAATCTTGCATTAACTTCTTTCCTGTTCAGCTGACCCAACTGAACTTGCAAGTGTCTGATCCAGATTATTTTCGACACAAAATGAGAGTAGAGATATAATAAAGAAATGCACATAGATATCAAAGATATTCAATAATATAACAAAAATGTATCATAGATGCAACCATAAACATAGATATACAATAATACATGATTTCTATTAATGAAAGAAATGTGCAGAGACTGTAAAAATATAGAGTGAAAGACTCGCTAGAATGGTGACAACTTATCTCCGAGAAAAGATGTGCCTTCTACTCGCATTCGCAAGATGATGATTACAATGAGGCTCTGAAGGATTGTTTTTTACAATAAATAGGAATTTAAAAAACCCTAGACATCCAAAAGCCTAACCCTGGGAGATGAAGCACCAAAAGTCATGTGGGCCCCGTTTGGGTAAGTTAGTACATCAACTTCCTGGGGTCGTAATTTTTGCATACGATCTCCGTTTTAGGCGTATGATAGACCATTGGAAAGGTATCGTTGAGGAGATTAATTTTGGGGGCTCAATAATACATTTGGCTATCATTTAGAATCTAAATCCTGAAAAACCTTCATTTAGGCCCTCAAAATGGCCCTAGAAGTTAAAATTGCCAAAAATAGTAAATTGCCTAAATTGTCAGAAAACTCTTTTGAGCTAGTTGAAAAAGGTGGGTGGCCACCGATATCCACCTGGATCAATGTCCCTCTTTCTATAATTCATGTGATGAAAAGGATACAACACACTCCATCCAAATCTAGTGTCACTCTGTTAAGTCTTCCAATTGGTAGAACTCTGTGTTTTGCTAGTTTCAGTTGAACAGGTGAATATGCTAATGTGGGTTCTCCCATACATTGCCATGTATTATTGGGTAATACATTTAATTCGGATCCTAAATCTAGTATAATATCTCCCATGTTGAAATCTCCAATGTTAACATTCAGTCTGAATCCTCTGCTTGTTCTCCTCCTTGTATGCAAATGATTAACTATTACCTATTCTAGATTTCCTTTTGCTTCTATGCTACATATTTTCTAGCATATTTTGTAATAATTTAACATAGGATGGATCATTTAGTAGTTTAACAAAGGATTGAAAAAAACCATTTATTGTACTTAATTGCCCTACAGGTTGTGCTTCTTGGGTGTGATCCAACGATGGAGGCATATCATACACTGGTACTTACTAGGTATGTTGCCCAGTCGATGTCGATGCAATGTCTGGATTTATGAATTCTTGTCTGGCTTGCTTGAATATCTCCTTTCCATTATGCACATCAAACTGCTTCTTTGGTTTGACATTCTTCTTCACCCATTGGTGTTGTGATGGATCTTTTCTTACTGCGTCATTTCTAGTTTTAGCTCCTCCCCGCATAACTATGTTGATGTTTCTTCTTTCCTCCCTCACTTATGTCGAAATCCATTGAACATACTGATTGTTATGATTTCCCTTTTCCTAGATCTTTCCCAATAATGTATGGCATTCTTCTGTGTCATGATCCAATGTGTGAGAATACATACACATCATAGTTGGAAGTGGAATTCTCTTACATAGTGTCCTGGTTGATGCAGGAGCATCTCTCTACGTCAACCAACCAGCCAGCTAGCCACATCAACGCATGCATTCAAGGATGAAGAGAGGTGCAACCCTCATATTCAATTTTGAATTTGAATGAATGTAATTTAATGTCTTAGGCTGGTGAGCCGTGAAGCCTTGCTTTTCACAGGCGTAGAGTAGATAGGCCTTTAATGTTTGTAAGGCTGAGATCTAGATCCGATTCTGGACTAGACAACCCATTCAAGGTAATTGAATAGGGTAGGTATATTGGAGGGAAGAGCTCGAAGAGCCCCCTCTTGTAAAAGATCAATGTCGATCTCATTTGGAGAGAGTTGTAAGAGAAGAGAAGGAGCTAATACTTTGATATAGTTCACACTCAGGAACACCTTGTAAAAACAGGCATTTGCCATTTAATACAAACAAGAGTTTTTCCTGCATATTTTCTGTGTTGAATGAATGTCTGTGTGTGTTTAATTTATGCTATAGATGTATGCTAGACATTTGTAGAGAGTTGTTTGATTTTCAGGCTTGAGAGGTTCTTTGTGGTTTCATGCCAAGAGGGTGTGAGAGAGTACTGCAGTCTCTGAATACCAGTGCATAGATGCACTTCTAAACTCTGTGGATTCAGACAAAGACATGCTAGGTGGGCACAAAAGATGGAGTCATTAACTCGGAGGAAGATATTTGAGGTTACTGAACACCTCAGGAGGCAAGGCTATGGAGAAACACAGTTGCAGACAAAATCTCCGAGGAGTTCTGTAAAGCTATGCTAGGTGGGCATTGAGCCAGTGAAAGGAGTGCACAGAAGAAGAACTCTACTGTGAGTTCATTAGAAGAAAGAATTATTTGAGAATTCTTGATACTCTACCAGGAGGGCATTGAGTAAGTACTAGAGCGCACAGAAGGAACTCTTTGAGTTCAAAGATTGAAGAAGAGTCCACTAAAGGATCTTCACAGGGTTGTTGAACACCCTGAAAGACTCAGCAATAGGTTGCTTGAGAAGACAGAGTGCCAAGAGGGCCTCATATTTCTCCATCTGAGGGAGAAGGAAGAAGGAATTATTTTCCTTAGAGTTATGAGTCTCAGAGAAGCTCAGAAGAGACGTCACTTGGGTGCAAAGACTCTGTAGGAGTGCAGAAGTTAGAATTCTTCAAGGATTCGAGACCAAAGCTCAGAAGGAGTAGAGTTTTATACTCGCAGGCGAGGACTCAAGTTGCAGAGTTCATAGGCAAAGGGGAACAAAGGTCGAGGCCTTTGAGAATTTTGGAAATTCTTCCAATTCTGGGAAGAAAAGCACCAAGGCTCAACAAGAGTAATAGCTTCCATCAGATCAGCCGAAAAGATATGGACCATTGAAGGTTTCCACACCAGGGGGCAGTACAGGAGGAGTGCATAGGGGAAATGATATGAACCATCAGATCTTGAGTGAAGAACCTAGCAGTCGTTGGATCTGTCAGGAGCTACATGAGGTTTAAACCCTCACACATAGAGCAGTAGGAGCGAAGTCCCAAAGGGGGTGATATTGGGATATCGATGTTCGGGAGTTCAGGAGTATAGAGGACGAGAGTTTGGGCACTCAGCCTTAGAAATCATGAAAAATGTGAGATTAGATCTAAGCCATCCATCTGTGGGAGGATGCGTGTCATGGAATCATCCATTTTGGAGATTCAATCACTAGGACTCACAGAGGTGAGCATATTGACTTTGTGAGTAGCGAAGTCTTGAGGAAATCTGAGCCATTCGTCTGAAAGCGAACATGTGTCACGAGATCACCCACATCGGGGATTCAAACACTGTAAGCCAGAGAAGGAAATATTTCAACTTTGCGAGTGGCGAAGTCACGAGAGAATCACAATCGTCCATCTGAGGAGGATAGGTGGAAGTAATTGCGGAGTTGGAGAAGTGCCGAAGAGATCCAGGATTCGGGTCTCGCGAACTCAGAAGTTCACAGGGTGAGGGACCAAAAGTTGGGTGCTCCAAGTCGTGAAGTTGTGAAGTCACGAGGAGTGGAGATAGACACTGGATCCGGGTCAAGGGAGGACCATTGGATCGGAGCCTCATCGCACGTTTCGCATATTCAAAGGTTCATAGGTTGAGAGGACCTCATCTTGATATCAAAATTTCTGAAGTGCCGAGAGCCGAGGCACGAGTGTAACAATCCTGTGAGCGGATCTCGTCCGAGGGATGATAGGTCTGCATCAGTGTGGTATCAGAGTGGGATTTCATTTGTATATTTTAGGTGAAGTGAGAAGGTAAAGGAAGATAGATTTATAGAGACTCTGTGATGATTGTTTGCAGGTAGGAAACAATCAAGAAGATAGTCAGGATGAGAATGTAGGAGAAGCTAGGAACACACAGGATTTCAGAGTGATAGTCGTAGGTTTTCCTGTAGGGAAGAAAAGGACAACAACATGACTACTGAAGGCCGAAGATACACTGGAAAGAAAATCCCAGAGTTGATGGTCAAAAGACAGTGTAAGCTGCTGAGATGGTGGTTGAGGCCTACTGAAAACCTCAACAGACCAGAAAAAAGGGTTCAGGTATGTGAGCTAGAGACTGGGAGAAATCTCAGTGATGCTGAGAATTAAATGGGATGAACTAAAGATCTCAAGCACTTCCAGGAGGGTGGAGAAAAAATTCCCAATTGCTAGGTGGGCAAAGAGTTGAGATCGTTGCGGGATCTCACAGACTGTCATGAGGACATCCAGGGAATTTCACATTTCCAGGTGGGCAAGGGAAAAAAGATGGGATCAGTTGATCTCATAGTCTTCTAGGAGGGCAGCGAATAGATCCCATGTTGCCAGGTGGGCAGGGATGAGCAGAAGAGACTATATAAGGGTCCCATAAACTTAGAGGTGAGTTTGAATCAGCCTGAGGAGTTGACAGAAGAGGAAGATTGGAGAAATCTTATGATGATTGGGGGAATCGAAATATTCCTACCATTTACCCAAGGGGAGGTAGAAATCTGTGTTGCAGATGCAACAACAACAGAAGCATGACAACTAGCTGGGACTGTCAACGAAGAATTGGAGTAGGTATTTGAGACTGCCCAAGCAGAAAAAGAGAATGAGAATTCTGAGGAATGGCTCAATGCTTTTATCCAAGAAGCTAAGGAAGATGCAACACTAAATATGGAATTAGAAGAAGCCGAAGAGTAGGTAGATAGATTGCTCACTCCATGGGAGATGGAGCTAGAGATGATGGAGGATTGGTTGAACAATCCAAAGCCAACAGGAGAACTGGTAGAATTTGAGCTGTCAGAAAAGATGACTGAACAATAGGTCAGTCAAGAGGAGACTGCATAGATGAATTCTGCAACAGAGTGGACACTCAGTGCCATAGAAGATGAAGAATATGGCAAGGGAGATCACAATGATCTTCCCAATTGCAGAAAATTTTTGCAGCTAAGGAGACTGCATGAACAGAGCCAACCACTGGAGCAGATGGAAGAAGTGATCGAGGAGATCAAGGAGCTGATGTTAGGGTCAGCAAAAACTATCAACAAGGAGAAGCTGAGTAGAAGGAAAGAAGCAATAACAGTAGTGTAGAAGCAGCAACAACAACAGGGAAATGGAGTAGATGATCAGCTCCAGAAATTTGTTTGGGATCCAGGAGGATTTCCAAATTTGAGGGTGGAATCTCATGAGAAGGATATCATGAATTTTATAGCTGAGGAGTAGGATGCAGGAGCATCTCTCCACGTCAACCAACCAGCCACATCAGCACATGCATTCAAGGCCGAAGAGAGGCACAACCCTCGTCTTCAATTTTGAATTTGAATGAATGTAATTTAATGTCTTAGGCTGGTGAGCCGTGAAGCCATGCTTTGCACAAGCGTAGAGTAGATAGGCCTTTAATGTTTGTAAGGCTGAGATATAGATTCGATTCTAGACTAGACAACCCATTCAAGGTAATTGAATAGGGTATGTAGATTGGAGGGAAGAGCTCGAAGAGACCCCTCTTGTAAAAGATCAATGGTGATCTCATTTGGAGAGAGTTGTAAGAGAAGAGAAGGAGCTGCGACTTTGATATAGTTCATGCTCAAGAACACCTTGTAAAAACATGCATTTTCCATTTAATACAAATAATAGTTTTTCCTGCATATTTTCTGTGTTGAATGAATGTCTGTGTGTGTTCAATTTATGTTGTAGATGTATGCTAGACATTTGCAAAGAGTTTTTTTATTTCAGGCTTGAGAGGTTCTTTGTGGTTTCATGCCAGGAGGGCATGAAAGAATACTACGGTCTCTGAATACCAATGCATAGATGCACTTCTGAACTCTGCGGATTCAGACAAAGATGTGCCAGGTGGGCACAGAAGATGAAGTCATTAACTCGAAGGAAGACCTTTGAGGTTACTGAACACCTCAGGAGGCAAGGTTGTAAAGAAACACAGATGCAGACAAAATCTCTGAGGAGTTCTGTAAAGCTCTGCTAGGTGGGCATTGAGCGAGTGCAAGGAGTGCACAGAAGAAGAACTCTGCTGTGAGTTCATTAGAAGCAAGAATTGTTTGAGAATTCTTGATACTCTACTAGGAGGGCATTGAGTAAGTGATAGAGCACACAGAAGGAACTCTTTGAGTTCAGATATTGAAGAAGATCCCACTGAAGGATCTTCGCAGGGTTGCTGAACACCCTGAAAGACTCAACAATAGGTTGCTTGAGTAGATAGAGTGCCGGGAGAGCATCATATTTCTCCATCTGAGGGAGAAGGAAGAAGGAATTATTTTCCTTAGAGGTCCGAGTCTCAGAGAAGCTCAGAAGAGACAACACTTGGGTGCAAAGACTCTGTAGTAGTGTAGAAGTCAGAATCCTTCAAGGATTCGCGACCAAAGCTCAGGAGGAGTATCATTTTATACGCGCAGGAAAGGACTCAAGTTGCAAAGTTCATAGGAAAAGGAGAACAAAGGTTGAGGCCTTTGAGAATTTGGAAATTCTTCCAAGTCTGGGAAGAAAAATGCCAAGGCTCAGCAAGAGAAATAGTTGCCGTCAGATCAGTCGAAAAGATCTTAACCATTGAAGGTTTCCACATCCAGGAGGCAGTACAGGAGGAGTGCACCGGAGAAATGATCTGAATCATTAGATCTTGAGCAAAGAACCCGACAACTATTGGATCTGTCAGGAGTTGCATGAGGTTTAAACCCTCACGCATAGAGCAGCATGAGCGAAGTCCCGAAGGGGGTGATATCGGGATATCGACATTTGGGAGTTTGGGAGTCTGGAGGACGAGAGTCTGGGTCCTTGGACAAGATCTGCTCATAGGATCGTTACACTCATGCCTCATCTCTCAACACTTCACAATTTTTGATGTCGAGACGAGGTCCTCTCAACCTCCGAACCTACGAATACGTGAAACACATAATGAGGCTTTGATCCAACGATCCTCCCTTGACCCGGATCTAACGACTGTCTCCACTCCTCATGACTTCATGACTTCGAGAACCCAACTCTTGATGCAGGAGCATCTCTCCACGTCATCCAGCCAGCTAGCCAACCACGTCAATTCATGCATTCAAGGCTGAAGAAAGGCGCAACCCTCGTCTTCAATTTTGAATTTGAATGAATGTAATTTAATGTCTTAGGCTGGTGAGCCATGAATCCATGCTTTGCATAGGTGTAGAGTAGATAGGCCTTTAATGTTTGTAAGGCTGAGATCTAGATCCGATTCTGGACTAGATAGCCCATTCAAGGTAATTGAATAGGGTAGGTAGATTGGAGGGAAGATCTCGAAGAGCCCCCTCTTGTAAAAGATCAATGGCAATCTCATTTGGAGAGAGTTGTAAGAGAAGAGAAGGAGCCGAGACTTTGATATAGTTCATGCTTAGGAACACCTTGTAAAAACAGGCATTTGCCATTTAATACAAACAACTGTTTTTCCTGCATATTTTCTATGTTGAATGAATGTCCGTGTGTGTTCAATTTATGTTGTAGATGTATGCTAGACATTTGCAGAGAGTTGTTTGATTTTCAGGCTTGAGAGGTTCTTTGTGGTTTCATGCCAGGAGGGCGTGACAGAGTACTGTGGTCTCTGAATACCGGTGCATAGATGCACTTATGAACTTTGCAAATTCAGACAAAGACGTGCTAGGTGGGCATAGAAGATGAATTCATTAACTCGAAGGAAGACCTTTGAGGTTACTGAACACCTCAGGAGGCAAGGCTGTGGAGAAACCCAGTTGCAGACAGAATCTCTGAGGAGTTTTGTAAAGATTTGCCAGGTGGGCATTGAGCCAATGTAAGGAGTGCACATAAGAAGAACTCTGCTATGAGTTCATTAGAAGCAAGAATTATCTGAGAATTTTTGATACTCTACCAGGAGGGAATTGAGTAAGTGATAAAGTGCACATAAGGAACTCTTTAAGTTCAAATATTGAAGAAGCGTCCACTGAAGGATCTTCACAGGGTTGTTGAACACCCTAAAAGACTCAACAATAGGTTGCTTGAGAAGACAGAGTGCCAGGAGGGCATCATATTTCTCCATCTGAGGGAGAAGGAAGAAGGAATTATTTTCCTTAGAGTTCTGAGTCTCAGAGAAGCTCAGAAGAGACAACACTTGGGTGTAAAGACTCTACAGGAGTGCAGAAGTCAGAATCCTTCAAGGATTCAGGACCAAATCTCAGGAGGAGTAGCGTTTTATATGCGCAGGCGAGGACTCAAGTTGTAGAGTTTGCAGGCAAAGGAGAACAAAGGTCGAGGCCTTTGAGAATTTGGAAATTATTCTAGTTCTGGGAAGAAAAGCGCCAAGGCTCAGCAAGAGCAATAGCTTTCGTCGGATCAGCTGAAAATATCTGGACCGTTGAAGGTTTCCACGTCCAGGAAGTAGTACAAGAGGATCGCACAGGAGAAATGATATGAACCATCAGATCTTGAGTGAAGAACCTGATAGCCCTTGGATATGTCAGTAGCTACACGAGTTTTAAACCATCATGCATAGAGTAACATGAGCGAAGTCCTGAAGGGGTTGATATAGGGATATCGACATTTAGGAGTTCGGGAGTCCTGAGGACGAGAGTCCGGGCACTCGGCCTCAGAAATTGCAAAAAGGCGAGATTAGATATGAGCCGTCCATCTATGGGAAGATGCGTGTCGTGGAATCATCCATTTCGATGATTCAGGCACCGGGACTCACAGAGGTGAGCATATTGACTTCGCAAGTAGCGAAGTCCCAAGGAAGTCTGAGCCGTTCGTCTGAAAGTGGACACGTGTCGCGAGATCACCCATATCGGGGATTCAAACACCATAAGCCAGAGAAGGAAATCTTTCAACTTCGCGAGTGGTGAAGTCATGAGAGAATCGCAGCCTTCCATCTAAGGAAGATAGGTGGTAGAAATAGTGGAGTCAACGAAGTGCCGAAGAGATCCAGGATTCGGGTCTCGCAAACTCGGAAGTTCGCAGGGTGAGGGCCCAAGAGTTGGGTGCTTCAAGTCACGAAGTCGCGAGGGGCTGAGACAACCATTGGATCCGGGTCAAGGGAGGACCATTGGATCAGAGCCTCATCACACGTTTCATGTATTTGGAGGTTCGGAGGTTGAGAGAACCTCATATCGACATCAGAAGTTGCGAAGTGCGGAGAGTCGAGGCACGAGTGTAACGATCCTGTGAGCGGATCTCGGCTGAGTGCCGATAGGTCTGCGTCACTGGTTGTTGACAATTGTGGCATACCATTGGTCCTCTTCCTCTTCCAAATCCTCCTCTTCCTTTTCCTCCACCTCTGTAGCCAACTCGATCTCCTCATGGTGCATTATACTGAGGCACCTAGTTATACTATGCAGTATTATAGAGTGGTTGTGCGGTTATGTACTACGGTTGCGCAATGTTATGTTGTTGTTGCGTAGTGTTATATTGCTTATGCATAGTGTTGTATGGGAATGGTAATTAGGTAAAATTATGTGTGTCTTTCCCAATCATCATTTTTGCCTACACCCTGTAAGTATCTGATAATCTTTCCCTCATCAGGTCCATGGTTCTGCAATATTTGTCATCATGGCCAACTGACTTGCAAAAGTTGCAGTATGAGATCTTAGGTATTGTCTGTTACTTTTTCATCATTGGGAAGTGGTATGGATCATTCCCCTATTTCTTACAGATATCACACCATAGTCCTCCTGTTGGCAATGGGTTTGGCATTCCTACTACCATGTACTGCGCGAATGTTGGAAATTCATCATCATGGTGTCCTTATGTCCTACATGTTGTACACCAAACGAATTCTCTTTTGTCCTCACCTTTGTTCTGGTTTAGTTGGAATTTTAAGTTCTTTAGATCCTCCTTCATCTCCTCTATGGCTGGATCTATCTTCTGATATTGGTTTTTTTCCAGTTGTAGGGCTTCCTGTAGAGCCTTTACATGTGTCTAATATACCTCCCTCGAGGTCCATTCAAGAAATATTTCTCTTCAACACTGTAAGACTTCATTGTATCTACTACAAATTCTATGATAAATCTTGCAACAATGTTGTCTGACCAGAAATCTACTGCACACGTAAACTTATTACTGTTAGGACCACATATTGTACCCTTTTTGCCCATACTTTTTGCCATGATTATACCCTTCATCACCTATATTTAGACTTATATTATCATTTCACTTGATCATTCCAAGGTACATAACGTCCTTTCTCATTACTACACGTTTAATTTGTTTTGCA
>SNQJ01S0058245.1:0-19861 GCA_010110895.2 Picea sitchensis
TTCGCTTAGGATTAGAATGAAGTTTAGAATATTTTTGGGTTGTTACACATGGCATGGTGTAAATAGAGCAGAGAGAGATGGTGAAATGAAAACAGTTCTCAGGCACCAGAGGGAAGAGAGAATTGATGGGGATGAAGGCTGAGTGAAGAGAGGAAATGAACACCAAAGGGGAAATGGAGTCAACAGGTGTGGGAGTGCAACACCAGTGGAGAGAAATTTTAGGCAGGGAATGAAAATTTGAGTGCATATGTAGAATAAAATAACCACTTTGAATCCTTACCTCCATAAAAACCATTGAGATGACAGGGAAAGGATCCATGGGGACTGAGTTGATGTCATTAAGCTGCATTGTACCTGATTTGGTGAGCCACAACTAGTGTTGAATGTGCACCATTAATCTTCCCTTGTTTTTCCAACACACTATCTCCCTCCCAACATGAATTCTAAGCATGGTGAATTGATGAGGTGGAGGGTGGAAACAAGGGGATTTAACCGCTATGTTCACATGTGTGCCAGGTAAAATGGGATCGACAAATGTCACCCCATATGGGAACAATTTATGATTATATTATAAATATCTAATCATGATATCATATGCTTGAATAAAGAGAATATGATAATAAGTGTTGCATTGATTTTATAATGATAGGGAATAGAATTCTTTTAAATTTTTTTTTTTTTGTTTTAGATCTTATCATAAATATTGTCAAAATTGCATTGATTCTATAATTATAGGCAACAAAATTCTTTTAAATTTACTACATTTTATTTTAGAACTTGGCATAAATGTTGTAGGTCTAAACTTCACACCCATAGAAATCACTAAAGTTATATCAAATGAATTATTTCAACATTTTTTCCCTAAATCTATATATTAAGAGTTAGTTCTTTTTACAGGTATATATTTAAATGCAATGCTAGATCTTTATAAAAAAATCATGTTTGTATAATAAAACCTTGAGGTGCAACAAAATAATTGATTACTGGTTTGTAAGGGGAAGTCTTCCACTTTACTATGTGCCTCTAATCTTGATCTTGGGTTGTTAATCTATTTCCTTGGCCCTCGGTAGACAAGGTATTAGCTAATTAAAAATAGTTTTAGGTCCTGCTATAAGAACAAAATAGTGAGTGTATTCTATATAGCATTCCCAAAAAACACAATGTTCCTTGTTGTCATCAGTAAGACTGAAATGAATAACACCTTGTATTAGTGTTGTACATTTAATCATATGCCAACTCAAATTGCATTTTAATAGCTTGCTAAAAATTATTTCAAAATATACAAATACAAAACATAGATTAAATTCTTATGTAATAAGAAAAACTTACAAGTCTACTTAAAACCTGGTAGAAATTCCAAACATAGAGGGAATTGCATCCTAATTCGAGCTTCTTCAAATTAAGAGTGAACTCTTGAATGCCTTAAATATATGAGTGTAATTTTTTATTTTTTTTAGAATAATATATTAATATTTAAAAGGTGTGAAACTCTTTCATATATTCACAATCAATCAATAAAATGGCACCATTAAAATATAATGAATATATATTTTATAATCTTTTTCATTCAAATGATATAATGTTTTGTTTAATCTTATATATTATGGAGAAATAAACATTTTTTTTAACGTAAAATGTGTTTAAAAATAATAAATAAATCTTTCCTCGATCAAACAAACAATATTTTGAAGAAAGTTATCTTTAATTTATAAAGACTTGTGATGATGTAAAAAACTTAAATTTTTTATTTAAAAATAATACATAAACCTTTTCTCAATCAAACATTTTGAAGAAATTTACCTTTAACTTATAAATACATGTAACTTATAAATACATATTATGTCAGTAATAAGATCCAATTCCATTTTTATCTTAATTCTAAGACCAGAGTAAACATGGAAATACTGATCAAATCTACACCATTAAAAAGAAGTTGAACATAATTTTAGCTTTGGTAAAATTATTGTAATAGTTTCAAATTTGTAAGCATAGATCCATATATTTAGAAATACTTAAAACATTATATGACTTCGTATAAATTTAAAGTATTGTTATTTATACATTCCAAGTGTATTTGTGGTTTAAATGGAAGCATTAATATTATATTTCATGATCAACTATTCTATATCCCAACTACAATTTCATTTATTTATTTATAAAAAATAACTTAATTAAAAAGTAATTTTTATTGTTTCATACTACCTTTGAGTTTTATATAACTTCTTGTAAATTTAAAATATTGTTATTTATACATTCCAAGTGTATTTGTGGTTTAAATGGAAGCATTAATATTATATTTCATGATCAACTATTCTATATCCCAACTACAATTTCATTTATTTATTTATAAAAAATAACTTAATTAAAAAGTAATTTTTATTGTTTCATACTAAAGAACAAATTTCACATACCATTTGAATTAACCTTTGAGTTTTATACATATATATTAATACTGATATTTACTTAAGTTTAAATATTTCAAATAAAATTTGAAATAGTAATTATCTAACTTGACGATCAAAGTACTCTGAACCAGTTATTTGATTGTTTAATTTATCATGTTTCTAACCATTAATCCACTCACAACTGCTGACCGCCGAATGGCATTAGACATTAAAAGAAATAACGAACGTTAACTGAATTGAAAACCATTAATAAATGACGGAAAGAGCATTAGTAAAGCTTCGAGATTCGCGAGAGTTCTTGTTTGCAATTGGCGCGGAAAAAAGCTGTAATTAGCAGGATGTGAACGAACAGTTTCTACATTGTCGGCCATGGGCGTGGGCAGGTGTAATTAGTTGGCTGTGAACGCAGAGTTTCTATGTTGTTTCAGGTGCCGCGTTGCAGTAACATGAATAAGAGCGTGTTCATGGTTCCAGTCTCCCACATTGTCGGTGGGAGACTGGAATCATGTGCACGCTATTCTTAATGTTACTGCAACGTGGCACCTGAAATAACAGAGGAACTCTTCGTTCACTTCTAACTAATTACACTTATATTTTTAAATACCTTCATAAGTTTAATAATCGTCATGGTTGAAAATTTTCGGAAATTTTCGGAAAATCCAAGAAATTCAAGATAAGATTGAGAACTAGTTAGCTTTTCAAAGCATAGTCATTTTAACAATATTATGTTACATGGCTTTTTCCGATCCATAAAAGCTATATACACCATAAAAACTTAATCATATCCAACAATAATAAAACTTTGATTCACCCATCCCAATAGATTAAAAACTTAATCATGTCCTACAATAATAATACAAAAACTTTATTCACCCAACCCATTATATTTTTTTCGTTGTTGTTATATATTAGGGTTTGCCACCAAAGTGTTGTCGGCATCAATATGGTTTTACATAAAACAAAATTTCAACCCAAAAATTAAAATCACTAAAACTAATACTGGTGGATCATCAAAACTTTTTCATGCATGTAAATATATTAGCATAGCCGCTAAGGGTTTGAGAACGTTTGAGAATGTGTGCCCTTAATATAAAACGTTTAGTTGCATTAGGTTGATAAATGGAATGTGACAATTACATATCCCTACAGTAATTTTTTAATGTGATTAGGTAAATGTTAAAAAGTAAACATGTTAACGGATGCCTTGATAAATGCAAGAAAGTTATGAACAATAAATCTGACCCATTGATTTTGGAGGGCGACTAAGAATATGCCAACATCTTCAATGCATAGCCATTAGATTAGGGTTTAAGGTTAAATAAGGTTAAAAGATCATTAATTGTGCCCATTGTCAATAAATGTAAGCCTTTCGACGTAATAAACTTAATGCATGAATGGACCAATGTCATTGAGTGGGCACCAAAAACACTTATGTTAAATAATTGCACGTCACTACTTCATCAATATATTAGATAAATATAAAGTTACTCCACTCCCAACAAAAATAAAAGTAAAAGGAAATAATTAATTACATAAATATATGTTGAAGTGGGATGTAACTGTAGTTTACAAATCCTGCGATATATCAGTAATAGGTTATGATACACTTATGATACACTCCTCCTCGTCCCTCTTTATTTAGAGGAAGGGCCAAATTTATACCATAAAAGTGTCATTGTTAGTATAAATAATAAAAGATGTTTTATATATACCTAAAATTTTCAGTGTTAGTAGAAATAATAAAAGATGTTATATATATATTGAGAGATGAGATGAATAATCAGAGAAAAATGTATTAACACCCATTTAAACCCATTTAAATAGTATCAGTATAAAAAAAACTAAAATATGAAGGTTAAATTAATGTTAAAATAAGAAGAAAAAGTCACTTCAAGGTAAAGAAATTTATAAGGACAATAATAGGATATTACCCAAACCTAAAATATTTCTCAATTTTTATGTCTTTAGTATATATATATGAGAAAATAAAATAAATAACTTAATATATAAAACAGTAAGTTAAACTGCTTTCCATGAAGTGACAAACTAGTTTCAAGCAAAAAAATGTTTAAATAAAGTAATAGTATACAATTAATACTTAATATCTTAAAAAAATTTAATACCTAAAACACATCATAATATTTTAAGCAAAGTTAATAAACATATTACATGTGTAAAATAGATTTAAGACATTTAAAAGAATACAACATAAAATTAATATCTAAGCCTAATTGGTTTCTTATAAAAGAGATAAAGATTAAATCAAAAAGATTATTTAAAAAAGATAAAAATATTCCATATCTAAATACATCACAATACTTATTAAACAATGATAAAAATATTCAATACCTAAACACATCACAACAAGTGAATAAAAATTAACAAACATATTAGACATGTAAAAGAGACTCCAAACCTTAAAATAGACACAACACAACCTTAAAATAGACAACAAAAGTGCATCTATCAAATAATGCACATTTGTCATGTTTTTCTAAATGTAAGTGAGAAATAACTATTCACAGAGTGAAGGTGAAGATTAAAGAAAACTGATTATTTAAATGAAAATAAAAATATTTAATATCTAAATCACATCACAATACCTGAAGCAATGTTAATAAACACATTATGTGTAGAAAATAGATTCCATACATTTAGAAAAACACAACATAATATTAATACCTAATAAAGAGTTGGTTTCATATAGAGGAGATGGTGAAGATTAAACAAAAATGATTATTTAAAAAAGATAAAAATATTCAATACCTAAACACATCACAATACTTATTAAAACAAAGATAAAGATATTCAATTCCTAAACATATCACAATATCTGAAAAAAATTTAAATACCTCATAAAAATTAACAAACATATTAAGGACTTAAAATAGATTCCAGACCTTAAAACAAACACAACACAAGTGCATATATAAAAATAATACACATTTTTCATGTTTTTCTCAACTTAATAGAGAAATAATCATTTAAAGAGTGATGGTGAAGATTAAAGAAAAATGATTTTTTAAACAAAGATAAAAATATTTAATAACTAAAACACATCATAATACCTAAAGAAAAGTTGAAAAACACATTATATGCATAAAATAGATTATATACATTTAAACAAACACATCATAAGATTAATATTGGCTCGAGAAGAGACGGTGAAGATTAAACCAAAATAAAAATATTTGATTCCTAAACACATCACAATACTTATTTAAACAAAGATGAAAATATTTAATACCTAAAACACATCATAATAGTTGAAGCAAAGTTAACTAAAATAAACATATTCCCCATGTAAAATAGATTCTGCACCTTAAAAGAAAAACAACACAAGTGCATCTATCAAATAATGCACATTTTTCATGTTTTTCTCAACTTAACAAAGAAATAACCATCCACATAGTGATAACAACAATCTAGAAAAAAAAATAGAGAAATAGAAAATAAATGAAATACCCTTGGTGCAACTTGACTCAACTCAAAATTGTAATTTTTAAATGTGTGAAGTAAAGCAATGCATATAGATTCTTAAGCAAGATATAAATTAATCAATGGCTCATACACAGAGTACACAAAGATTTTATACCGAACACCTTTCTTATTTTCATTATATCAAATTTCACCATTCACCATACAATATATACCATGTTTTTAGGTATTCCGTAGATACCAAAACCCTAATCCCTTAATCTGGGATCAATTTACAAAACTGCTAAAAATAGAAAAATCCGCTAAATGAGTGACGTCCCCCTACGAAAGTGCCCAACGCGCACACGGCAGCGCTAGTGCGAGGGATTATTAGACGGAATTGTCATATCTGATGCTCCCACACACATACATGCAAAGAATACAACACATACCGAACAAAACTCCCATTATGCTCTTTGCACTTACTCAACTCAAAAACCCATAATGCTTTGCCCTTTTTTCTTTCATCAGTTGAATATAAAAAGGGATTATGTTATTTTTCAATGTTAAAAAAAATGAGTTTGTAATCACCTCAGTCACATATTAGTCTCCCAATGAATTATATAGCTAAATCTAAACAATATTTACTTATTCCACAAAAAATCTCAAATTCACACTCTTATTTAAAATTATGACCTAATTTTAGTTTTAAATTTATATAATTATGGACTTGCCTCACGACTTCTTTTTTAGTGAGAACCCTAAACAATACAATACCACTTCACGATTCAACTAAGTCTTCTTTCATTAGAATTTTTGGTAATATTTCACTGTCTCCCTTTTCTTCATGCTCCTTCCATGGTTTTTCCCTTCTATTTATAGAACTTTTCCTAGTTAACACTTCACTTTCTCATGCAAATTCCTAATTGACATCTCACCCTCTCATGCAAAAGTCCATTTTTTAATTTTCTTTTTAAAATAAAATACTCAATTTTGGGCAAGCTATTTGGTGCCCCACCCATTTCACCCTAATTATTTTATCTAATTAATTTCATAATTTATTATATATATATTTAATAAATAAATAACACTTGTTTTCCCTAAATAACCAAGTTAAATCCAATTGTCAAAGTTGTAGATAATTATATATTAGATTATTAGGTTTTTATGTTGTAGATCCATATACGTACTTCAACAAGTGATATAGGTGGCAATATTTTTCATTTTTTAAATAAAATTATACTTCTCAAATGACTTTCATATACATGTTTTCATGATAACTATATTTATAATAATAAAAATTTATAAAATTAGAAATCCTTAAATATAGGAGGACAATTTTGAAATATATGTACATCTCCTTTTTAGATAATGAAAAACTATAAAATATATATAGAAAAATCAAATATAAACTATTTTTCAATATTTTTCAATTAACATCCTAAACTGAAATTTTGTATGAACATATAAAAAATGTAGTTTTCTAAAATTTAAATGTTATCTATTAAATATAATATGTGTGTTTATATTGATGTAATATTATCTATTAAATATAATATGTGTGTTTATATTGATGTAATATTTTGTACATATAGAAGAATGTAATATATATATATATATAGGTAGAAAAAAACTTATTAGATGTCAACTCATGTTGGGAAGTGAGAGAAAATCAACACTTGAATTGAGACTTTTATAGAGTATGGGCATGGATAACCAGAAGACTAGCAGTATCGACATTCCTGGCATAGTTCGATTTGGTACCTTTTTTTTGGATTTTATAAATAATGTTCGAATACACAAATAAATATGGCTGGAATATTTTTGGTAGTTACACAAAATAAATGGTTATGATTTCAATCATTAACTTCCTAGCTATTATAAAAACATCTGTTTATGTGTTTAGTTTTTTACATTTACCTAATCGTATTTAAAAATTACCTTGATAGCTAACTGATTTCCACGTAAGTGATTAACAAAAATTAAAATATTAACACCAGATAAATGAAACGCACTTGTTAATCAATAATAAAATTTAATATATTCTTTGAAGGATTTGTTTCATCTTCTCAACCTTTCGGCGTTCATCAACAGCTCTACTGTGTTAATAATGTAGCATATTGAAACTAAAACTTACAATAAAAATACTAAACATCTATATTTTAGAAGTATAAGTTATATATTAAAATAAAACAAAGAAAACATAATATTTCTTTTAAAATTGTAAATTTAGAACATATAACCAACCAAACTATCTATATATATATATAGAAACATTTAAAAATATTTTTAAAAATATAACACATTGACTACAGTATGAACCATGAGTATCCTCTATTTTATATGAGTGTGAACCATGAAATTTTTGAGAAAATCTAAAATCTAAAAAACCACAATATTAACAATTAGATTTTCATTTTTAGAAGTTATGTTTTTTATTATTATTATTAAAATAAACTTATTTCCATTATATAACAATTAGATTTTCATTTTTAGAAATTATGTTTTTTATTATTATTATTAAAATAAACTTATTTCCTTTATATAAATCCACATCTATGCACATATATACAACTTCAAATTAAAAACATAGTTAAATAATAAACCCGGTTAACTTATGTAATTACAATATGTACATCATTTATTTAAGTATAAATCTACAATTAGTCCTTCAATATATTTAATTAGGAAATATGAATTTCTTGTTATTCCAAAACCATCCTTGAATAAGATACATAAATACATAAAAGTAGTATAGCTCCTTGTTTATGCCTCACACATTTTTGAGTATGTCCTAGATATTTAATTATTACTTGTACACATATTTAGGCCACATGGTTTCTTAATTAAGTCATTATTATGATAATTTGGATCTAAAAAATAATTAATCCCACTCAAACCCATAACATGTCCTAAAGATCCATATTTAGCCCTAAATCACATAGGAAAACCCCATAATATTATGGCTTTTTTAGATCCATAAAAACTATATACACCATAAAAACTTAGTCATATCCAACAATAATAAAACTTTGATTCACCCAACCCATTAGAGTAAGAACTTAATCATATCCAATAATAATAATAAAACTTGATTCACCCAACCCATTATAGTTTTTTTAGTGTTGTTATATATTAGGGTTTGCTACAAAAGTTTTGTCGGCATCAATACGCTTTTGTATAAAACAAAACTTTAACCTAAAAATTAAAATCACTAAAACTAATAGTTGCCAATCATCAAAACTTTTTCATGCCAGTAAATATATAAACTTAATGTGTGAGTGGCCAATGTCATTGAATGGGTCACTTTTCGGCACCAAAAACACTTATGGTAAATAATTGCACGTCACTACTTCATCAATATATTAGATAAATGTGAAGTTACTCCACTCAAGTCCCCTCCCAACAAAAATAAAAGGAGATAATTAATTACATTTTGCTATGATGATTGATGCTATGCTATTCATTTTTCTGGTTTCAATCCCATTTCTTCGCCCCTGTGAGCATCACCCGATGCAATGAGTGCTAAGTGGACTATTCAAATCATGAAAATTATTGGTCAGTTGCGACTAACACTCATGGATATGGGTCATAGATTAATGACTTACCTACGCAGTTAATCCCGAAAATGATATTTTATATGTTGCAATGTAGAAGCCCCTCTATGCTTAAAAAATAAGAGTGAAGGGAGCTCTAATTGGATAGTTCATAAGGCACAATACTTGATAAGGTTTTGCAAATGGAGTCGCAAGATAAGTGGGCTTGATTGTGGGGCAAACTCCATAGTTAAGCGTGCTTGAGCTAGAGGCATCTTGGGATGGGTGACCACCTGGGAAATCCTGGTTACCGGGTGCAATCCTCAAAACTGATGATTGATGATATGTGATTCATTTCGTTGGTTTCAATCCCATTTATTCACCCCTGTGAGCATCACCCAAAGCAATGAGTGCTAAGTAGACTATTCAAATAATGCAAATTATTGGTCAGTTGTGACAAATACTCAAGGATATGTGGTGCAAGCCGCACCCCTCGGACCACGACCGCTCTCCTCAGGACCTTCCTCACTCCTTGGCCCGAAGAGCTCAATGTTTCTTCTATTTCCCTATCGGGAAATATGCACCCCACAAGTTCTTCTTCGTGCGATCCTCCATTCTTTCTTTCGGATGATCAACACTCGCGACTTCGTGAATTCAAAAATCGAGCGCTACACCCTCGGATCCCTGAGACCCGCGACCCGATATGTCAGTCAACACTAACCTCCCATTCCCTTATAGGAACTTCTGTCCTTATCGCGATCTCACCACTCATGACACCAAGCATTCGGTTTTCCCAAAAACTGACACACGAGATGCCGAAAGGCTGAGATTTCACGATCTCGTTCCCTCATGACTTCGCCACTCGCGATATCAAATGACTCCTGCCTCGACTCCCGACGCCCGAGATGCCGAACCTTCGATGGTTTACGCCACCTGTCCTCCACTCTCTTCTGTGACACACACTACTTACGTAGCTATCGGAATATCGCCTCTCGTGCTATCGCGACTTTCGTTGCGTAGATTTGGAGTCTCACCTCACGAGCTCCCGATATACCGATCCACGAGTAGAACCACGCTCCTCGTGATCCCGATCGAAGGCTCCTACCTTCCTCAGTTCGAACCTTTTCCCCACCTGCACTATCACCTCCTTGCACCTCACAAGATCTAACGTTCCACAGAACTTCACGAAATCTTCTCGGAGAATTTAGTCTGTCTATTTCTTCCTCACACAATCCTCGAAACGACAAGCCGTCCCTCCACGGAACTCGTCACCCTGGGAGCAAACCTGCGACATTCCTTGCAACCTTCAAGGCACAATTTCCTCACTTATCCTTCAATGAGTTCGAAGGCCTACTCCTCCTGAGCTTCCTTGCGATTCTCAATTCCTTAGAAGGAACTTTGCTCGCACTCCTTGTGGCAAAATCTTCAACCTTGTCTAAGTGTTGAAGTTTTTCGAATCTGCGCACTCCTGCAGCAGAAATCTTTTAATGTTTTGCTCAGAATCGCAACTCTGAGACTTCTCTTGGCCTGCGCACTCCTTGCACGGCACTGTGCCTATTTTCACTCTCGAGGAAAAGAGAAACAAAAGCTATCTCTAGCGAAGCCTTCTGTCAATGCACTCCTTGCGGACAATTCAACTGCACTCCTTGCAGGAATCCTTTGGTTTACTTAGAGAAACAATTGAAACTCATTTACTCACCCTCTTAGACTTCAATTCAACCATGAAATCACATACACAACATATAAAAGAAAATGTATGACAGGAAGCAAATGTTCATGAGCATAACATCAATACACAGAGAAACAACACATAACCATGAGATTGAATCAAAGCTTTCTTCTATTAATTCAATGCTTGTACATGGGTGTTCTTCATACAATTCTCTACTTGCTCTTCTCTTCTTGCTTCTTCAATAATAATGTTACAATGATACAATGAGCGTGTCTATATCCTCTTTCCCTCTCGAACTCTAAACTATCAAATCTATAATTAAAATTCCTATCTACCAGCATTAACTATCTTAAATGCCTCATCTACCCAAGGATGAGAGCTATCCACTCAAGGTCCATTACAATATACAAGTGCACCATCTCTTAAATGGCCCATTTAAGATCACACAACATTTCCAAAGTATTTTCAAAATATGTGTTGGCTTATCCAGCTGTCTTCCGCTGCACGTTGGCTCGCTTGATGTGTTGGCGATGCTCCTGCATCATACTCCTCGGCTTGAAAACTTTCATGGGATCCTGTCCATGAGCTCCTGTACGGTCTGTCCGTGCTTCTGTATCATTGCTTCATTTTCCCAGCTGGCTTCTTCTATTGGGTGATTCTTCCACTTGACCAGATACTCATAGTATTCTTTTCTTCTGGTCTTTTCACCCACTCTCTTGTCCAGTATGCACTCCATCTGTGGCTTTTCTGCTACCGGCATTTGCTTCGTCCATTGGATCACTGGTTCCTCAGTTCCAGTTTCTTGTTCTCCAACCCTGTATGGGTATAAATCTGCCACATTGAATATTGAAGATATTTCGATTCCATCCGGCAACTCAATCTCATAAGCATTCTCCCTGAATTTCTTCAGGACTTTGCATGGCCCGATTTTCTTCATTTTCAGCTCATTGTATGTTCCCCTTGGGAACCTTTCCTTTCTCAAGTGTGCCAGAACCAGATCACCAACTTCAAACTGAAGTTGTCTCTTCCGCTGATCGGCTCTATGCTTGTACTCCTGATTTGAGTCTATCAATCGCTGCTTCACCTCGCTGTGAAGTTCTTTCATCACCTCAGGGAATTCCTCTGCACTAGCACTGATAGTAGAATTATGTTCTGAATCCCGTAGTTCAGACACTCCTCTCGGCTGCATCCCATATACAACTTGAAATGGACTCTTTCCTATACTTCGATTCACTGAATTGTTGTATGCGAACTCTGTCTGTGGCAAGATGTTGTCCCAGCTTCTATGGTGCTCTGTCACCAAGCTTCTCAGTAAATCTCCCAGGCTTCTATTTACTACCTATGTTTGCCCATCCGTCTGCGGATGATAATATGAACTAAATGCCAAGTTATTCCCTAGCTTCTTCCATAGCGTCCTCCAAAAATGACCTATGAATTTTGTATCCCTATCCGAGACTATGCTTCTCGGCAATCCATGAAGTCGCACAATCTCTCTGAAAAACAAATTTGAGATGTGGGTCGCATCGCTGGTCTTCTGCCATGGAATAAAATGTTCCATCTTAGAAAACCTATCCACCACCACAAATATGGAATCAACACCTCTTTGCATCCTCGGTAAACCCAATACAAAATCCATGTTGATTGCCTCCCATGGTCTCTTTGGTATGGGCAATGGCTGATCAAAACCTGCATTCTTCTTTCTTCCCTTCAAATGATGGCAAATTCAACACCTGTCAACAAACCTCTTGACATCTTCTCGCATGCCTGGCCAAAAATATGATTCGCTCAGCTTTGCGAATGTTTTTTCGTGGCCAAAATGCCCCGCCAAGCCTCCGCTGTGTTTTTCCTTTAGCAAATTCTCCCTCATGGAGCAATTTGGAATACATAGTTGATTGCCTTTGATCAACAATCCCTCCTGGATCATGTAGTCTATCCATGGGCTCCGATCTCTGAGAATTGGATTCTCAACTACTTCATACGCTTCTCCAAAATCTCCATCTCCTGCGTACATATCCCTGATATTTTCAAAACCCAATGTTTTGACTCGGAACTCCTGCAGCAACAAACATTTCCTGCTCAAAGCATTAGCCACTTTGTTAGCAGTACCTGAAATGTGCTTAATCACAAACGTGAAATTCTGCATATACTCTACCCATTTTACATGTTTCTGATTCAACTTATCCTGTTGACTCACAAACTACAATGCATCATTATCACTGTACAATACAAATTCTTTTGGGATCAAGTAATGCCTCCACTTTTTCAACGCTTGTATGATAGCATAAATTTCCTTATCATACATAGAGTATTTCAGCTTTGTTTCATCTAGCTTCTCACTAAAATAGGCCACTGGTCTATCCTCCTGGCTTAAGACCGCTCCTATGGCATATCCGCTTGCATCACACTTTACTTGAAATGTCTTCTTGAAGTCCGGCAACACCAACACTGGTTGTTCCGTTATCTTCTGCTTCAATAGATTGAAGCTCTTCTCTGCCTCTTCAGTCCAATGAAAAGACTTATGTCTCTTCTTCACCGTGTCCATCATTGTTGTGCCAATTCCATTGAAATTCCTGATGAATTTTCGGTAGAAACTAGCCAGTCCATGAAAACTTCTCACCTCAAAAACATTTCTCAGTGATGGCCAATTTTTAATCACTTCTAGTTTACTTGGATCCATATTCAACTCATTCGCCGAAATAAAAAACCCCAAGTAAATGAGCTATGTCTTCATAAATGAGGACTTTTTCATGNCTGTAGTTTCCTCATCACAATGGCCAAATGCTTCAAATGTTTAGCCTTTGTCTTACTAAAGATCAGTATATCATCCAGTTATACAACTACAAATTTCCCGATGAATTCCCTCAGGACTTCATTCATCAACCTCATGAATGTGCTCGACGCGTTTGTCAAACCAAATGGCATGACCAGCCATTCGTACAAACCTTCGTTCGTCTTGAATGTTGTCTTCCATTCATCGCCTTCTCTCATGCAAATCTCGTGGTATCCGCTCTTCAGATCAATCTTTGAAAAATAATTTGCCCCACTCAGGCAATCCATCAGATCATCCATTCTCAGCAGTGGAAACCTATACCTGATGGCAATTTTATTGATCTCTCTTGAATCGGTGCACATTCTCCAACCTCCATCCTTCTTCGGACTAAGAACTGTTGGAACAACGCACGGACTCAAACTTTCTCTGACCAATCCTTTGTCCAATAGCTCTTGGACCTGCCTCTTGACTTCTTCATTTTCCTGCAGTGTCAATCTCTACGTAGCTTTGTTCGGCAAACTTGCTCCTGGTATGAGATCAATGTGATGACTCACACTCCTCATCGGTGGCAATGAACGAGGTAATTTGTCCACGATGATGTCAGCAAACTCTTCCAACAGTTCCTGAATCTCGTCTGGTAAATCATCCACTCTTGTGCTAGTCAGAACTATCCTCGGCTTTCTGACCACAAAGAATTGTGGATCTTCTTTCTTTTCCATCTTTGTAAGAAGCTCCTTCCCACTCATGAGAAGTATTATGTTGCTTACTTCCGACTTCATTTCCTTATCCTTTATCGGAAGCAACCTGTGTGTCCTCCCATCCTTCTCTAAAGTATATGTGTTCATCCTCCCATCATGAACCACATTTCTGTCATATTGCCACGGTCTACCCAGCAATAAATGACATACATCCATGGGAATGACATCACATAAGACCTTATCATTATATCCCCCTATATTGAATTCAACTAAACATTGTTTAGTACCTGATGTCCCTTCTGTAGCCACGAAACTTTGTATGGACTTGGGTGATCAGTTGTCTCCAGCTCCAGCTTCTCTACCATCTCGGCCGAAACGAGATTATCTATGCTGCCACTGTCAACAATAACCTTGCATACCCAATCCTTGGTTTTGCAAGCTATTCTAAATAGTCTGGTCCTTTGAGCTGAACTCTCCACCTCTTTCTCAGGTGTTAAGAGAACTTTGTGCACTGTCAGTGACCTTCCTGCTTCAGTATCTTCATTCTCAACATCACGCCTCTGCGCTTTAGCAATGTGAGCTTCTCCACTATCCTTCTTTTTCTCCAGACACTCGAATGACTTGTGCCCATCCTTTCCACACGTGAATCATGTGATTACTCCACCTCAGCCTCTTCCCCTACCTCTGGTACGAGGAAATGTATTTGCGTCAACATAATCTCCTCTCTGCTCGTTATGTTGTCCCCTCTGCTCAGCATATTGTTGTCCTCACTGTGAGGTTCCACCTCTTTCAACTTTACCCTGAGGTTTCTTCCATTCCTCCTTGGGCTTCTGATATTTCTCTTGGGAAACTTCCTTGCCTCTAGGATGACTTCTGCCTCGCCCTCGTTGTCCTTGCTTGCGGGTCAGCTTCTCTTCGGCTTTCAGAGCCATTTGATAAGCATCCTCCTCTGTTCTGATGGTTGTCATGCTTAATTCATCATGAATGTCGTATCTCAGACCATTCAGGTATCTAGCAACCTTCTCATCATCGCTCTCCCAGTGACCTTCTCTGATGTTCAGTCGATAGAATTCCTTGGTGTATTCTTTCACTGTCATCAGTTTCTGTCTCAGGTTCTACATCCTCCTGAACAGTGTGATTTGATAATCCCTTGGGATGAATTTTTCCTTCATCTTTGCAATCATTCAATCCCAACTTTTGATCGTTTGCTTGCCCTTGGAACGTCTATCCACTTGTAGCTCGTCCCACCACAATGTTGTGTGTCCTTTTAGTCTTGTGACATCATGCCTAACCTTTTTATCCTCTTCGATATCCTCATAATCGAAGTAGGTGTCAAGAGCCCTAATCCAATCCAGTAGCTCTTCTGCATCCAGACTTCCCTCGTAAGCTAGAATGTCCATTTTTGTCTTGGAACTCATCCTGGCGATAGCTTTAATCAGTCGTTCATTTGCTGCATCTTCGGCTGCAACTTCTCCTGGTTGTTCAGCTTCAGCTTCACCTTCGGAGTCACTCAGATCTCCAGCATTGGCTGTGCATCTCTGCGCTGCCTCCATATCTTCTAATCTCACTCGGAGATCACGTATCTACCTTTCCATCTCTAGATTCCTTACCGGCCTGCCTCTTCTTCTCACCTCCCTGTCTTCTGGGTCAGGTGGTTGTCTCTCCCTTCTGGGCGGCATGGTGAATTCTCTCTCTCTCTCTGCTATAGAAAACAAAGAGTATTCCCGCTCTGATACCACTTGGTGCAAGCCGCACCCCTTGGAGCACGACTTCTCTCCTCAGGACCTTCCTCGCTCCTCAGCCCGAAGAGCTCAACTGTTATTCTATTTCCCTATCGGGAAATCTGCACCCCACAGGTTCTTCTTCGCATGATCCTCCCTTCTTTCTTTCGAAGGATCAACACTCGCGACTTCGGGAATTCAGAAATCAAGCGCTACACCCTCGGATCCCCGAGACCTGCGACCCGATATGTCAGTCAACGCTGACTTCCCTTTCTCTTATCGGAACTTCTATCCTTATCGTGATCTCGCCACTCGTGACACCAAGCATTCAGTTTTCCCAAAACCCAACACACAAGACGCCGAAAGGCCGAGATTTCGCGATCGTGTTCCCTCGTGACTTCACCATTCGCGAGATCAAATGATTCCTTCCTAGACTCCCGATGCCCGAGATGTCGAACCACCGATGGTTTACGCCACCTATCCTCCACTATCTTCTGTGACCCACACTACTTACGTAGCTGTCAAAATATCGCCTCTCGTGCTATCACAACTTTCGTTGCGTAGATTTGGAGTCTCGCCTCATGAACTCCTGATATACCGATCCACGAGTAGAACCACGCTCCTTGTGATCCCGATCGATGACTCCTGCCTTCCTAAATTTGAACCTTTTCCCCACCTACACTATCGCCTCCTTGCACCTCGCAAGATCCAATGTTCCATGGAACTTCATGAAATCTTCTCGGAGAATTTAATCCGTCCGTTTCTTCCTCACACAATCCTCGAAATGACGAGCTATCCCTCCACATAACTCGTCACCCTATGAGAAAACCTGTAGCATTCCTTGCAACCTTCAAGGCACAATTTCCTCACTTATCCTTCAATGAGTTCGAAGGCCTACTCCTCCTGATATTCCTTGTGATTCTCAATTACTTAGAAGGAACTTTTCTCTCACTCCTTGCAGTAAAATCTTCAACCTTGTCTAAATGTTGAAGTCTTTCGACCCTGCGCACTCCTGCAGCATAAGTCTTTTAATGTTTTGCTCTGAATCGCAACTCTGAGACTTCGCTTGGCCTGCGTACTCCTTGCACAGCACTGTGCCTATTTGCACTCTCGAGGAAAAGAGAAACAAAAGCTATCTCTAGCGAAGCCTTCTGTCAACGCACTCCTTGCGGACAATTCAACTGCACTCCTTGCAGGAATCCTCGAGTTTACTTAAAGAAACAATTGAAACTCATTTACTCACCCTCTTAGACTTCAATTCAACCATGAAATCACATACACAGCACATAAAAACAAATGTATGACAGGAATCAAATGTTCATGAGCATAACATCAATACACAAGGAAACAACACATAACCATGAGATTGAATCAAAGCTTTCTTCTATTAATTCAATGCCTGTAAATGGGTGTTCTTCATACAATTCTCTACTTGCTCTTCTCTTCTTGCTTCTTCAACAATAATTTTACAATGATACAATGAGGGTGTCTATATCCATTTTCCCTCTCGAACTCTAAACTATCAAATCTACAATTAAAATTCCTATCTACCAGCATTAACTATCTTAAATGCCTCATCTACCCAAGGACGAGAGATATCCGCTCAAGGTCCATTACAATATACAAGTGCACATCATCTCTTAAATGGCCCATTTAAGATCACGCAACATTTCCAAAGTATTTTCAAAATATGTGTTGGCTTATCTAGCAGTCTTCCGCTCCACATTGGCTCGCTTGATGTGTTGGCGATGCTCCTGCATCAATATGAGTCATAGATTAATGACTTACACTACACAGTTAATCTCAAAAATGATATCTAATATGTTGGACTACAGAAGCCCCTCTATGCTTAAACAATAAGAGTGAAGGGAGCTCTAATTGGATAGTTTATAAGGCATAATAACTGCTAAGGTTTTGCAAATGGAGTAGCAAGTTAAGTGGGCTTGATTTTGGGGAAAACTCCACAGTTAATCACGCTTGATCCAAAGGCGTATTTGGACGGGTGACCACCTCGAAAGTCCTGGTTATTGGGTGCAAGCCCCAAAAGTGATGATTGATGCTATGCGATTCATTTCGTTGGTTTCAATCCCATTTCTTCACCCCTGTGAGCATCACCCGATGCAATGAGTGCTAAGTGGACTATTCAAATCATGCATATTATTGGTTAATTGCGACTAATACTCATGGATATGGGTCATAGACTAATGACTTACACTATGCAGTTAATCCCGAAAATGATATCTAATATGTTGCACTGCAGAAGCCCCTCTATGCTTAAATAATAAGAGTGAAGGGAGCTCCAACTGGATAGTTCATAAGGCACAATACTTGCTAAGGTTTTTCAAATGGAGTAGCAAGCTAAGTGGGCTTGATTGTGGGGAAAAATCCATAGTTAAGCGTACTTTAGCCAGAGGCATCTTGGGATGGGTGACCACCTGGGAAGTCCTGGTTACTGGCTGCAAGCCCCGAAAGTGATGATTGATGCTATGTGATTCATTTAGCTGGTTTCAATCCCATTTCTTCAACCCTGTGAGCATCATCTGATCCAATGAGTGCTAAGTCGACTATTCAAATCACGAAAATTATTGATCATTTGTGACTAATACTCATGGATATGGGTCATAGATTAATGACTTACATTACGCAGTTAATCCCGAAAATGATATCTAGTATGTTGCACTCTAGAAGCCCCTCTATGCTTAAATAATAAGATGGAAGGGAGCTCTAACTGGATAGTTCATGAAGCACAATACTTGCTAAGGTTTTACAAATGGAGTAGCAAGCTAAGTGGGATTGATTTTGGGGAAAACTCCATAGTTAAGAGTGCTTGAGCCAGAGGCATCTTGGGATGGGTGACAACTTGGGAAGTCCCGGTTACCGGGTGCAAGCCCTGAAAGTGATGATTGATGCAATGAGATTCATTTCGCTAGTTTCAATCTCATTTCTTCACACCTGTGAGCATCACCCGATGCAATGACTAGTAAGTGGACTATTCAAATCATGAAAATTATTGGGCAGTTGCGACTAATACTCATGGATATGGGTCATAGATTAACGACTTACACTACACAGTTAATCCCAAAAATGACATCTAGTTTTTATGTATTTAGTATATATAAGAAGAGAATAAAAAAGAAAATAAAAGCAATAACTCAATATATAAAGGAGGTAAGTTAAACTAGTTTTAAAACCCATGAAATGACAAACTACTTTTAAACAAATAAATGATTATAAATAAAACCCATGAAGTTACAAACTAGTTTTAAAAAAAGAAATGATTAAATAAAGTTACAGTATAAAATTAATATCTAATATTAAGGTGGCCTTTTATTGAGATTATTGAAAATATAAGACATTGTGAATATTAAACCAAAATGATTATTTAAAGAAAGATAAAAAAAAAAAATTAATACCTAAAACACATTATAATACCTTAAGCAAAGTTAACAAACATATTACATGTGTAAAATAGTTTTTAGATATTTAAAAAAACAAAACCTAAAATTAATACCTATACCTAGTTGGTTTCTTATAGAAGAGATGATGAATATCAAACCAAAAATATTATTTAAAAAAAGATAAAAATATTCAATACCTAAATACATCTCAATACTTATTTAAACAAAGAGAAAAATATTCAAT
>SNQJ01S0058246.1:5803-32862 GCA_010110895.2 Picea sitchensis
CCATGTAGATCACTGTGGGGTAGAAACTACTCCAATTTTATGTCTAATATACTCAAAGGTATCTCTTTGAGGAGGTTTGGTGAATATATCTGTAAACTACTCTTTTGTCCCAATGTACTCTAGGTTGATGTTCTTCTCTGTAACATGTTCTCGTAGAAAGTGAAACTTGATCAAAATGTGCTTCATCTTGGAATGCATTACTGGATTCTTAGAGATACTGATATCACTAGTGTTATCACATAGTATCGGAATAGGCTTGACATATTCCACCTGTATATCCTGCAAGGTTTGATTCATCCAGAGAACTTGAGTAAAACATGTTGTCGTTGCAATATACTTTGCTTCTGTTGTGGAAAAAGATACCGATGATTTTTTCTTTCTCAACCATGATAACAGATAATCACCCAGGTAGAAATTTTCTCCACTTGTACTTCTTCTATCGTCAATACTACATTCCCAATCTGCATATGTGTAGGCTACCAAAGATAGATCATTCCATTTTGGATACCATAATTCAAAATATTTTGTTGCCTTGAGATATCTGAATATTATTTTTACTACCATGACATGTGTTTCTTTCAGTGCTGCTTGAAATCCCACAACTTGTCCTACTGCTTGCATCACATCCGGTCTTGATGATGTCACATAGAGTAAGTTGGCAATCATTTATCTGTAGAGACTCTGATATGCATCCTTAGATTCATCTTCCTTGCTCAACTTGTAATTGGTCTGCATAGGAGTACTTATGGCTTTATAGTCTTCCATTCCAAACTTCTTTAACATTTATATGATGTACTTGGTCTGGGAGATGAAAATACATTTATCACACTGACATATCTATAATCCCATAAAGAAATTCAACTCACTGAGTAAACACATTTCAAACTCATTCTACATGTATTTGGAAATTTTTTGACTCATCTTGTCATCATCGCTTCCAAAGATAATATTATCTACATAAACTTCAATTATCAATATATTGTCTTGATCCACTTTTATGTGGATATTTGTATTTTCATTTCTCTTCATGAACCCTTGTTGTTGTAGATACTTGTCCAATATTGAATACCATTCTTTGGGGGATTGCTTGAGTCCATACAATGCTTTCTTCAACCTCCAAACATAATATTCCTGTTTTTATAGTACAAACTGTTCATGTTGTTCGATGTAGACTTCTTCTTCTAATTCCCCATTTAGAAAGCATGATTTTACGTCCACCTGATACACCTTGATTCTTTTGGAACATGCATAGGCTAAGATCAATCTAATTGCTTCCATCCCGGAAATTAGGGAAAAGGTCTCTTCAAAATCTATACCTTCAATTTGAGTATATCCTTTGTAAACTAACCTTGCTTTGTTTCTGGTTACATGTCCATCCATGTTCATCTTGTTTCAGAAAACCCACTTTGTACCAATCATGTTCTTGTTCTTCAGTCTTGGTACAAGTTCCCATGTGTCATTCATCTCTATCTGATCTAATTCTTCATCCATAGCCTTGATCCAGTGTTCATCCTTGATGTCCTCTTCAAAATGGCTTGGTTTAACTGTTGATAACAGTGCTAGATGCCTTTGTTCTGGTGAACGTATTCTTCTTCGGGTTTCAACTACTGCATCTTTATTTCCAATAATATGCTCTTGTGGATGATGTTTTTGCACTTGTCGGCTAGGTGTCTTGGGAGGTATTTGTTGCTCATCTTCCTCTTGCTCCGCTTCAGGTTTCTCTTCTTGTTATGTTGCTTCTTCTTCTACTTCTTCTTCTTTTAGACCTTCTTCATCATCCTACTCTTCTAGATCTTTGCTTCTTTCTTTGATCTTTCGTTCCCCTGTTTCTTCAATTGTTGCATTGATTCTTTCCACTATATTTTTTAGTCTTGGAATAAATCATTCATATTCTTTTCTTTTGCTTGAATACCATGTTATCACCTATTATGTTCTACAATTTTTTATCACTCGTCTCTTCTTTTCTTCATTTAAATTTTGTATAGGTTATAAATACTCATCATTAGGTTCTTAAAGGTTCAAAATATTTATCATGGGGGTCAAAATAATGTTATATTTAGAGGAATGAGAGATACTTAGTCTTGTAAAAGGGGATAGGAGGCGTTATGCACATGTTTGTATGATTGTCTCATGACATCATTAGTTTTAAATATTTCCATCATAGTCATATGTCATGTCATAACGTATGTCTCATGATTATCAAAGTTAGATAACAAATTTCAAGTCAATTCCATTCAAAACATTCCAAAAGACAGTTTTTTTAGGGTGCTACAGGAACTTCCACTTGTCCCTAATTTTCATCATTACGAGTATTGTTGGAGGAGTTTGAAGATGTGGATTGTCCTACCTAGAAGAATGAAAGATCAAGGTGGCTATCAAGTACCCAATCAACATCACAACATGCAAAGGTGGCAGTACTTTCACATGTGTGTATGTGTTGTCCAAGATGTCACACAGATGGGGTTTTTTAAAACAATTATTTCAACCTGGTGTATTATTTGTTACTCTAGTTTCACATTGCAGCCGATCAATTTGAATTTCCTCCATACAGCCAGTAAATCTCATATCTATCTCCACATAGCAGGCATATCCCATTTCTACAACAAGGAATCTAGTCTTCTAGTCATGACAGCAGATATGGGTAAAAGTGGACACATAAACAGAAAGGAACCCTATGGACCTAAGCGTATGGAGGCATACGAAAACGTCATACATGTTTTCCACCAAGCTATATGGTATATGTATTGTGCTAAATTGGATGGTTACCACTATGATATAGCTCAGGAATATTTTGAATGATTTTATGGACAGAGGGTTCAAATCTCTATTCTAATTATGTAGGTTACAGAGGAATCAATAGAAATAGCATGTAATCTCCCTTGTGATGGTGAAAAATGGTTCAAGAATAAGTTAATCACAGGTGGGGATGTCAATCAATTCCTAAAACTAGAGCACAGAGATACCAATTGGTCCAAGGGTATTCCTAAGAACTAGATAGTTGATGAATGGTTGGAGGCTTTGTAGATGCTAAAACACTATATTACATGTGAAGGTTGTTTTACTAATGTTTTCATGTTTCATCTTCGATTCCTCCTTCATTTGTCAGGAATTAAAAGGATGAGCATGCCATATTATTTATTAAGGGGCCTAAATAAAATGGCCATGAAAATTCAAGCAAACCTCAAGATTCCCCTGCATGGTATCTATCATCAAGGGTTAATCAAGATACTAATTAAAGCATAGTTGGAGAAAAGACAGAGGACATGGGATCAATTCTTGATCCAGTCAGGGTTTAAAACATCAATTAATCCTCCTAACTAAAAGTCGACTGACAAATTTGTTGAGCCAATGCAAGGAGCATCGTCAAGTAAAAATCAACCTGCTTTTTCAAGGAAGAATAAAATAAAAACCAGTTTGAAGGTTTCAGGTGAACAAGTCGAGGCTACCCCAATCAGTTTGAAAACATGTGAAGGATCTTCTCATGCGCTGGGTGGAGGTAGGCATCCTTTCCCACATGCACAAAAGGTTTATATCAAAAAAAGTAAAAGGTTAGCATAACATATGATGTTGAATGAGATTCAATAACCTGAGACAGTAGAGGCACATTCAAGTCCTGTACAATCTAAAAAACCTATTCCAAAGATTGTTCCTCATAGTTCTAGTTCTTATGAAGATGATGTTGATAGATATAAAATTTTGATAAGGAAAATGAGTACTAGGCCACAAAACAAGTTCATATTGAAATCCAAAGCCATGTATAACCATGGAATCAAATATAAGGTTATAGTAATCGATGAGGAACCTACAAACCATAATATGTAGCCATCAACAAGCAAGAAGGTTTCTAAAATCAGAACTGAGAAGAAGAAACCTAAGAAAGAGGATCGAGCAACAAATAAAAAGGTTCCTATAGAAAGAAAAAAAAAGTTGATGCCAGACAACAGAGGAAGCAAAGAAAACAGAGCAAGAAAGGTCCAAAACCTATGACCATATATGAATATGGTAAGACAAATAAAATGACAACTCGTTCTAAAACAAAGCAAACAAGAGGTAACAATTTGGATCTGTTAGTTGAGGCAGCTAAATCTCTATTCTAGGGAGAAGTTTCAATTTGAGAACTCAAGTGTTTATGAAAAACCTAATTTTTGACTAAAATATGATGGATGCTCGAAGAAATCCTTTTTTTTTCATGAACTTGAGGTAGTATCTCCCTATGAGTAATGATTATATGTAACCCAGGAAAGAAAAAGGAATGAAGGATATTAAAATCGGATTTTAAAAGAGCGCTACAAGAAGTACCTGCAACACTCCTCACAAGAAAAATATTGACGCTACAGGAACACCTGTAGCAACCGATTTTGCAGAAGAAGACACAAAATTACATTTTTGTGATGGGAAAAGAAGATGATGAGGTAACTATTTTATGGAATCTGAAGACAGAGTATAATATCTCTTTTCAAGTTGATTTATAGCCTATTTTTGGTGGATGACAATACATATCAATCATCAATTTTTGAGTTGTCAAAGTGTTGAAACAAATGGATGACACAGGATCAGGAGGATCTTGGAAGATTATGTGAAGGATGCAGTGTACCATCCAGGTGTAATAAAGTCAATAAAGGACCTATCTCTATACAAAGTTGTTGCCTAGATTATAGGATCTAAATTTTAATTGTTTTCTATTTTTATGTATCAATAGATATAGGAAAAATTCTCCCTCAGGGCATGTAGGAGTTTGTATTGAGATATCCCTAGATATCATATCGATCATAAATGTATGAAATTGATGTAAAACTCTATATATTTCATGAAGTATAAGAAGAAAGGGTTTGATCCTTGTTTTTTTCTTGATATTGTATATCTAAAGTCTATTGTGATTCATCTTGCCTATGTAAAGACTTCAACTACTAATAAAGTTAATGGTTAGTTTGTGTTCCTTCTTTGTTTATCATCTTCTTGTTTTACTCTGAAACACTTTGCTGATGTTATATGAGCTTATGACAAATGGTTATGTGATGAGAAGGTTGCTTTAAAGGGTTTTCAATAATCTGTGCCACATTGGTGTTTCTTCTTTTTAAATCTTATTTGGAATGATTTCTAGATAAAGATTTATTATTCTACTGCATAAGGATATTAAGGACAAGATTTATTTATTGGTGGATTTATCAGTTTTGTTTTTCAATTCTCTCAATCACATCACCCAAAACTTTAAGTCTCTAGCCATTAGTTTTATTTACCTGACTTGTTGCACCTAGGTAAGTGATCTTAACAAATCATATCATTATTCCCTTTCAAACCAAGCAAGGATGTATCCATATTCATAAAACTTATTGATCATTTTGAAACAATATGTGCTAGTTTTGACTCAATAGCAGTCTTGAGTTGACTTCTAGCGCTAACATACCCAACCAGTATGCCCTTATCAACTCGGGAGTCAAATTTTCCAATCTTTCCATCTTCTCTTTTGATATAGAATTTTCTTCCAAATACTCTGAAATGATTCACATTTGTCGGTCTTCCTTTCCAAAGATCGTAGGGAGTCTTATCAATGTTACTTATGATCATTCCTTTGTTTAGGATATGAACTATTGTATGTACTTCATGTTCCCAAAAGATGTCACTCAACTTGGAATCTTTCAACATGGTTATGGCCATTTCCTGTATTGTTATGTACTTTCTTTTGACAACTCCATTCTGCTGAGGTGTCCTGGCTATCAAGAACTATATTTTTATTCCATGTTCACCTCATAAATCCATAAATTCCTTTGATGTGAAATCTTTTCCATTATCTCATCTCAAACACTTGATTTTGAAGTTCATCTTCATTTCAACCATCTCTTTGTATATCTTGAAGTGTTTGAATGACTCTGATTTCTTCCCGAGAAAGAAAACTGCAGTCATTCTTGTGTAGTCATCAACCAATAGCATAAAATATTGTTTGACATTTAATCTCTTCACTCTTGTAGGTTTGTATAGGTCGATGTGTATAATATCCAATGGATTTGTCGTGGAGTACTCTTTTGATTTGAACTTGGTCCTGGTTTGTTTTCCTTGTAGACAATGCTCACATAGAGTATTTGTTGGCTTTGAAATCTCATGCATTTCTTTCACTGCTTCCTTTCTACTGATTTTGACAAGGTTATCAAAATTCATGTGACCCCTTCTTCTATGCTAGATCCAATTTTCATTTTCCTTTCCTAAAAAACATCTTTCCTTTCCAATTTCATTCAGGACATATATGTTGTTTGGAGTTCTTATAGTTGTAGCCACCAACTTACATGATCCTTCTTTCCTTATCTCACATTTTTCTGAGTCAAACAAGAGTTTGTTTCCTTGATCACACATTTGACTTACACTTAGTAGATTGTGCTTCATATCTTTGACCAATATAACATTTTCTGCCTCGACATCTTTGCTTGCAAGATTTATTGTACCTCTACCTATAATTATGGTTGGGTTATCATTTCCAAATGAAATTGATCCTTCTCGTTCATTCTTCACAGTCATAAACCTATTATTGTGAATTGTCATATGTTTCGAACAATTTTTGTTAATATACATCCCACTTTTCATGTGTTGTGCCTGTAGAGAAAGCGAGCATTCTTTAGTGTTAAATTGATCCTACTTCCTTCTCCATATTCTTCGTGGTTCCTATTTGATATCTTTCTTTAGTTATCTCGGAGGAACAATCTTTCTACAATCTTTGGTCATGTGTCGAAAATTGTTGCACTTGTAGCACTCTACTACATTACTTAGTGAACCAAAACTATTGTGATTTTTTTTATGTACTTCATGTGAATTTCTAGGATAATTGTTGTTCGAATAACCTTCAATAGTTTCTTTTGTTCTCGGCATAGGCTCTACAGTTTTCATCTTTGTGTCCAAAATTGTTACATGAATAACATAAACCAAGAAAAATAGTTTGATACCTGGATGTAGGGGATCTTCTAAAAGGTGGTACTCTTACGAATCCTTCTTCTTCTTGAGATGTTGCTTATTGTTGATTCTATGTTCTGAATCTTTTGGTTTGTCCATTTCCTCTGTCATTTCCTTCTTGATTACCTATGAATATTTCTACATAGTTGCTTTGTTTTGATTCCTATTATGTCATCTTGGAGCTTGAACCTTTCTCATTCTACATCTAGTTGTATCCTATCCTAGACCTATCATAGTTTGGCCTTTGTTTGTTGATGGTCTCATCCAATATCTTAGTGTTGTTCTGTTGCATATCTTTTTTCTGAAGATCTTTTCTTAAGGTGACTATTTCTTCTTCCAAGATTTAAATCATCTTCTCCTTATCTTCTAACTGATTTCTGAGTGTTTCTTCAACCCTTTTGTCTTCTTCTACCTAGATTTTTAACTTCATGATTATCTGCTAGATTTATTCTAAGTTGTAATTTTGAGATCCTTCTTTCTTCTTTAATTCTACTTTGAGTGACTTTTCTTTCTTTCTTTCTTTCCCTAGTTCTTCTAAGGCACTAATTAATTCTTCTCTGAGATCAACTTCACCTTCTTATTTAGAATTTTATTCATGATCATCATATACTCCCATTAAGAATACTCTTTATGAATCATTATCACTATCCTCATCCTCGTCTGATAAGTTGTCTTCCTTTGAGTATAAACTTTTCTTGAAGAATTTATTTTTGTTCCTTCTCTTGTCTTCCTTTTTATTTTTATTTTTATTTTTCTTCTTAGGATATTCTTCATCACTACATTTATTCTTAGCATAAGGACATTTAGAAGAAAAATGACCAATACCATCACAATTAAAAAATTCGATGGAAGCATACCTTTGTACTTGTTGGTTCCTCTTTTCAACTTTCTCACAAAGTTTTCCACTTCGTCATCTTCCTATGAATTGTCGTTGCAGCTAGAATCTAGTTTTGACTTTGGCTTGTTATACTTCTTTGTCTTCTTGGATGCTTTGAATGATGCTTCCTTCGTTATTGGGTTATCTTGTTTTATCCTCATTTAATAAGTTGTGAATATTCCATGTAGCTCGTCCATGCTCAAACTGTCAATATTTTTTCTTTCTTCCAAGGTCAATATCTTAGGATCAAATATCATAGGAAGAGATCTTAGACCCTTTTAAACAATCATTGATTCATCAAATTATTTTCCCAGTCCTCTAATAATGTTCATTATTTTCTCAACGCGTAGAAAGTAGGTTGCAATGTCTTCATCTTCCTTCATCTAAAATTGCTCAAACTTAGCTCTAAGGGTTTGTATCTTAGCTCCCTTGACTTTGGTATCTCCTTCGTAGATATTTTTAATTTTGTCCCAAAGATCCTTTACGGTCTTGCAATGCATAACTTTGACAAATACTGAATCATCCAGACTGCTCAGAATGGTGCATTTAGACTTTGAATTGTTTTTGTTGAGTTTATTTCCATTTTTGTCAGTTGGGGGAGTGTTAGGTATTGTATATCCATCTACTACTAACTTCCAAACATCAACTCCTTGTGCTTGTAAAAATGTTTTGCCATCAAATCTTGGTACTCCAATTTTAGCGTATTACATGATCTCCTCCCAGTGGTTAAACTATTTCTTGAAGGACCTGCTTTGATACCAATTGTTGGAATACTGATAGGAGAGGGGTGAATCAGTATGATCACTTTATTATCAATTTTAACCACAATATGTAATCATTAATTTCACCAGCAGTATATAATCAATATATCATGAGCAACATAAATCAACAGAGCATAATCCACAAAAATAAAATACACCAGAATTTGTGTGGAAACCCAAATGGGACAAAACCATGGAATGATTTTATTATATATCAAAAGAATACATTCACTGGAAGTACCAACTTCCCAATTCTCCAACTACAACTGGAAGGAGGCTCCAACCCCCTATTTACAGGCTCCAACCCGAAGGAAGCTATAACTCCTTGAGTTCTATAGATCCAACTAAAAGGAAGCTACAACCCCTTCATTCTCAGGCTCCAACTTGAAGGAAGCTCCAACTCCTTGTGTTCTTCGGAACCAACCAAAAGGATGCTACAACCCCCTTTCCTTGCCCCATATTATTTTCCTAAAATATAAGTGTAGACCAACTGTCACTACCACAATCAATGGCATTGTCATTGTCACTGTCACTGTCACTGTCAATATCACTATTACTGTCACTTCCTCTTTCAAATCAACTTGTAAAATGTCAACATATCACTATATCCAAACTGTAGTTGATCATCAGCAAAACCTGTACCATACCATGCATCAATTGTGTACCAATAAATGTAGTATAACATGCATCAATCATGTACCATAAGATATGCCAAATGTAGATACCATAACATCGAAGATGAGTAGTTAATCATGTACCATGTACTAGAACATCAACCACATATAAAACCAGTACCATATACCATACCATCAATTAGATATATACCTCTACCATATCATCAATGAAGTGTCGCGAAGAAACAAAGCATGTGCCTCATGCATATACCACCATACATTAAGTGTATACCTCAACCATACATCCACATCTCAAAAATATGTCTCTAATAATGAACCATAACAATATTTTCATAACCAGATACAAAAGTATACCTCAATCAACCATGTAGACAAGATGTACCTCAATCATGTGCTAAGCCAATCATACCTCAAACCTGTATTGTACCACAACCAAGTATAATCTTCACAACAAGCACATAAGCATACCTATACCTCTCTAGATGATCTAATACACATAAATGATAACTTGTAAGATTTTCTCTGATCTAAGGGACTTGGTACAAGCATTACCCCCAAATTTGTCTTGTCCTCGTGGGACTAAGACATGATGTCATGTGAGGCCTCGTGTGACGGGCACTATGCAACTTGCGGGGATGCCTCACGAGACACTAGTAGTTTGACCCGTAGGGGTCAACTAAACTAGGGTTTCCTCAGAAATTTTCACTCTTCATTGTAATCCCTAAACTCCCTCACTTCTCACTTGTTGCTACCTTATATTTCATCATTGCAAACTTTCCAAAAATATCACTAGTTCACTATAATATGTTCAATAGAATAAGTGAGTGGGTGTACTTGTGAATGACTCCTTGAGGTGTATTTATACTTTTTCAAGTGACCTTTCTCCTTAATTTTAGGGAATTCTATACTTTATCGTTACAACCACTTTACCCTTTCATTAAATACGTGTAACCAACTAGGGGCTTGTTGATCATTCTTCGGGGCTTCTAACTTCACAAGACCATACCCCCTCAACCATCAGGAACCACGTGGTGTACCACCTATCACCAGAAACAACATGACGAGGAATATCCATCCATGAGTGATTTACCTGCATTTACACCATCCTTCAATACATTTTTCCTTGATCAACTATGGGTTCCATGACCATACCTTTGGGGCTACTGAACTTCTTCAAGAGTTGACATCAATGACAACCAATCTTTCAACACATACATGACTAGCCTTACTAGCATTCATTTTTATAACATGGTCATGCCCCTTTACTTAGTTTGGTTATTAACTCATAACCAACAAATTCATGACATGTTCGTATATCACGTGTATGCATTCAAAAGTTATCATCTTTTATCATTATCACAAGCCTTCAGCCTTTACCACACCTAGTGGTATCTTATTTCCATTAATGTGTTCAAATTTTACAATAATGTCATTTAATAAAATAATTTATGATTGAGGAAATTCTTACCTAATTCCCTGTATCAAGTATGCAACATAATTACATAAGATTCATACCTGCATAGCTACCAGTAAATGAATTTGATGTTACCTGACTAATTGGTATCAATAGAATCTTCCTTCATATGGATGTATTCCATAAGTAGCAACATCATCAGCAACACTTGAACCCATGGAATAACTTTCATCTTTCCAACCATATTATATTTGTTGCTACACAATTGCAACAACCTCTTTTCTCATGTACAACCTTCTTTGTTGTTACTGGTTTTCCTCAATTCTCACTGTAATCACTGCACATGATTATTTATGCCCTGAGAACATTTATAACCAATTCCACTCTTGAAAACCTTTGATTTTCTAGCCACATACTATGTTGATATTAACTTTCAGTATTCATCATTTCTGGATCCAATTGACCAAGCACATACATGACCAAATTACATTTCCAACCATGCTCTCTTATTGAATTTATATCGTCAACCTCCATCTACTTTTCTAGAACAAACTGATTCAACCTTTCCTCGACTGAACACATCAACCCTTGTAGTTTCTTGAACCATTCTCTTCTCTTTTCCTGACCCATTTGGTTTTCAACTTGACTTCCTTAGTCAATTCTCCAGCATGTTGCAGTGTTTCACATATGTCTTCTTCTCTAGTTGCATAGAATTAACTAGAAGTAATTAACATTGATTGTGTTTTCCATCATAAATTCTAGTGATACTTCCAATATCCTATAATATAACCAATAACTCTTTTCTAATTTATATGGGTTTTGTCAGGTGCCCTCTCTTTTGTATACTAAGTCAACGTAGATCCATTTTCTTCCTCATGGTTCCTTGTTGATTTCCCTTCAGAAAAGCATCTCCATGCTTGAATCCTTTTGGATTGACATCTCAATTTACCTTGGGAATATACTCAGCACCTTTGAAATACACCCAACATTCTCTACATGCATTCTCAACATTATTTTTATTGATGTATTAATTATTTATGTGCTGCCATGATCCTCAAATAACTAGGTATCCACCTAGAGGTACCTTATTCTACTATCTCCAACTACTCATGAACTTGGTCCAATTATGGAATGCACTTAAAATTTATGTTATTCCTTCCCTAGAAGTATGGTTTCATACTTATAGCGTCACTCTTCACATAAGGCATCATTGTTGGCACTCTTTAGCTTTCATGCACCTTTGTTTCTCCACCTTTGAGTTCTAACATTTATACCACACTTCCATTGCACTACTCTGACAAGAATAATGGAGATATAGTTGTAGAACTACATACTTGGTACATGGGTATAACACACCTCATCTCCATGGATACACTGTGTCTTTCTTTATCAGCATACTATCATTCTAATGATCAATCCATTTAGAATAGATCTAACCACACTGTATTTCTTTATTTGTGAATTGGAATCATTTAGGGTGATTGGCTTTCATTACTTCGACCAATACATGATTTACTTTTGCACCATGGTTTCTCTCTAATTAGAATCAATGCTTTTCTTGTAGTGGATTCCCAAGCCTTCGTAGATGAACCAAGACTCATACTTCATCATTCTTTAGTCTTGACCTTTGATCATCTTGGGAAATATTATTGTCATAGCACTTTCTCCTTGAGTACCTCTGTTTATCTTTAACCAAAATTCACTCTCTCTCTTGTTATGAAAACCATCTCTCCACACTACCATGGTTGCAGTTCCATGCATACACATTACTCATGCTTTATCATGAAACATAGATGATCTCTCTCTTACTCAGCATCCCCAATTGGTATGCATATTTTTCATATTGAAGTCTTTTTCCAAATCATGGTTCCATTGAAAGTCTTCTATATTACTCATTGAGTATAGACATCTTCAACCGGTAGCTTCCTCAACCAAGCATTCCACATTTTTGAAGAACTGTCCCTTCCTTGTTCCTCATACCTGAAGATACCACTTTGTTAATTACAATTTCATTTGTTTTATCATCAACCTTAATCTTTGATTGCAACATATTTACTATAAAATATAACAATTCTAAAAATTATTGTTAAAGCAATCATACAACCACATTTGTTAGCTAAAACCACAATACATAATTATGGTAACATATGCACAATTGTGTTCCTTTATGGCCACTAGAAATATTATTTCTAAACTCCTATGAATTTTTGTGTTTATCTCTCAATTCTGGGTCTTTACATGGATTCCCCAGTCCAATACCTTTCCAATGACTATGTTCTTTCTCAATTTTGAGTTTTGGGCATAGATTTATGGTCATTTAAACATTGCCCATTACTTCTTTCTACTCACCCCTCAACCAGGTGTCATTCTTGACTATTGTTACAGGATAAATCGGTATATGCGGACACTAACAAATCTCCCTAGATCCACCTGGATCTAGAACAAAATAGGACATGACATGACTCTTTCTCTAAGTTGCAATCATTGAATCTACTACCAAGAAGGAATGAGTGGCATACCTTTATATCACTTCCTTAGGTTTTTGTTGTTCCTACTTCGCTCTGGTGCTCTTGTGATATTAGGTCCAAGACAACACAAACCAACCAAAGTGAAGATAGCAAAGTATATTTAATGTCAACCTATGCATATGATAAAGGAGTTATGCAATAAAATAAGAGTGATTTTATGGGAAAGGGACATGCCACTGTATTATATTAAATGAAAGTAGAAGATACAACCAGATCACCTTGATGTCGCAAGCTTCCTTTCAGTGGTCCTTGGTTCCAACACACACAATTTCTCTACACTTGCATGAAGAAGATCAAGTACAACTTGATAGACAAATAGAGTCTTCAAGCTTCAATCCAAACAGGGTTCTTCACACAATTCTTTCATCAATTCTCCATTCAATATTGCTTAACCTCTTCCTTGAGAAACCCTTCATTATATAGGAGAAGGAGAGATGGTTAAAGGGATGAGGATCATCCCACTAAATCTGAGAAGTCAGTAGGATGCCAACCATGTGAATGCCAACTCATTTTCTATAAGATACTCTTCTAGAACCTTTGTAACTTCCTCTTCCTTTTAAGCTTCAAAACAGGTTCGCACCCTACCTATAGAGCAGACTGCAAACACCTCACAAGCTAGGTATAGGGTTTCCTGCGAGAATCAAGATTATCGCACCCTACAACATAGTCATCTTGCGAACTCATCTTAAAAATATGTTTTGTGGAAGAAGACAATAGTCACTTTTCTCAAGCAAAAAGTCCTTATGAGAGCCTGAACACATAACTGTAGAGACATCACCAGAGTGACCAAAATAATGTGTAACAGAATGCCCCCTAAAGTATGAGGCTAGAACTCATGATAGCCAAAATACTTTGTAAAATGCGTGTGTGTGTCAAAAACAAGGATCACACCTAATCAGAAACCTACAAACAATCAAGAATCTGTAGAATATAATACTAGTTCTGAGATAGGCATTCCCATGCTTAGACCACAAATGAATGAAATCATAAATGTAGGCCATGTCCACGAATCATACACTGTGGATCCATGTCGCCACAATACCACATAGCCACCAAGAATACACTATGGATCTATGTGTTTAGAAGACGCATATTAGGACATAGCCATGTGACATGGATCCATGTGTCAATACAAATCATAAATACTCCAACGCAGCCTGGGCCAAAAGATAAGACCCAGGGTCTTCAATCCCATTGTCTGAAAAGTACGAATCTAACCATGTGATTACATGTATCGAAGTCGAACATGGTAGAAACCACTCGATTACTGGTCATTGATGAAAATCGTTAACAAGTGCAAGGGAAATCACCATTGATGTCAATGAATCCCAATGTACCTAAGTACAATCCAAACAAATGTGAATAAATGAGTTGAAGTCGAACATTCGGCAGAATCTCTCGATCAGGGACCAATGATGTGAATTCACTGTCAAAAGCAAAGAGACCTTCCATTAAGGCATGCATGTTATAAGGTACTAAATGATTTCTAAGTCTTATTCCCAGATAATGAGTTGGAGTCGACAGAAAAAGACTCGTAATAGGAGTGCCTTGATGTATCCCACATCAATGACATGAAATAAGTAAGAGATTTTGAGGGCAAGTCAAAGTAAGAATATGATTTGAAATGGACACAGGGAAGGCCGACATGGTAAGAATGGACAACTGTAGATGGCCAACTCAATGGAGGGCTTGTTTGGACTGCTCTTGAACATATGAAAGACACGACAATGGTCTTGGTAGCATTGACTCAAAGACGACCCAAGATATGACCTTGTAGTAAGTCAGACGAGAGACAAATGGATTTCCCAACCCAGATTCAAATGACGAATAGGGAGTGTCATGTTCAAGAGTGACACTTACTTCCACTAATACAAATAACAAAACATATCCCTTTCCCAAAATTTCCCCCACCATTTTTGGCGAGTACCTATTTATTTTTACACAAGCTTGAGGAGGATAACATATGCTTGTTGATGTCAGCTCATCCTTCAGACGAGTCCCTTGGAGTATGTTTAACGAAACCTAAGAAGGAGTGGTTCGGTCCCGTAAGGGCCTTTCGATGTTTGTTTAACAAGTCCAAAGATAGAAAACTCAGGCGTTTTTCATGTTTTGAGAGTTTGAAAAACACTTAAAGAGAAATTCTCTCAGTTCCTTTTTCATAAATTAGTTCGATGAGACCGAAAAAGTGATAAACTATCGCCCATCGAACGTTTGCTTCAAATACTTTTACGAGTGTGAAAAGAACAAGATCGCTCGGCAATCTTTTCATTTTATGGAGCGTGAAAAGAGCTTAAAGGATACTCCCTTGTTTTCTTCATTTCCGTGTTACCATAACGAGTACGAAAAGACGAAAAAAGTATACTCGATTACGTTCTCATGTATTTTCGAGCGCGAGAACGAACGAAGACTGAGCTCGAGGTTTTCCTTACAAAACCATAAAAATGTACTCGTTCATGTGACGAATATAAAAAAGAGAAACAATTCTCGTATACCATTGTTTGGACTTCTAGGTCAGCTATCTGCAAAAAACCATACTCACAAAACCATTAGGGTATTAGGTTTTTAGACAAAAGTAATAAAAATAATATAAAAATCAACGAAAAATAGTAAAAAGGTGAATAAATATGGGTAAAAAGGGCNCTTCTAGGTCAGCTATCTGCAAAAAACCATACTCACAAAACCATTAGGGTATTAGGTTTTTAGACAAAAGTAATAAAAATAATATAAAAATCAACGAAAAATAGTAAAAAGGTGAATAAATATGGGTAAAAAGGGCTTTTTACGATTTCATTGTTACTTTGCCAAAAACTTGTCCAACACACCTCCTTTTTTTTCAAATTTCATCGGTCGATCACGAGAGCTACAAGTGATCACTTAGAAAACGGTTTCGGCCAACGAGGTAATCTCTTGATTTTTCAACTTTTCCATGGTTTACTTTCGATTTTTATTGGCAATTTTAGAGTTTTGAGTCCATTTTAGGGTCGGTAGGTGCGCTCAAGCATTCTCGCAGGTGGGCCATTCGGGACCTGCGAGAATCTAATATTCTCACAGGTGGGCTTCAGTGCACCTGGGAGAATCTCGCACTGTGCAAAAACTTCACCTGCGAGGGCCGAAAAATAGGTTTTTGTGTGTGGTTTTTCTCAATAAAAAATTGTTCAAGAGGTTAAAATGAGTTGTTGACTTCCTTCTCATGAATCCATTACAGGTATTGATCATCACGATGTTGGAATGGAGGGAAAGGGAACACGAGGAGGATGATTCCATTGCCGAAAATGATCTGCGTACAATTGCTGCTCTCCGGGAATGTGGGGTCTTAAAAAAATTTAGGATCCCGGGCATGAGAGCCCAACTCAGGTTGTTAGAGTACCTGGTCCACATGTGGGATGTGGACCAATAGGTATTTCATGTAGGGGTCCACACGCTTTCACTAGATATCGAGGATATCTATTTTCTGACAGGGTTGTCACGACATGGATCCCATGCGACTTTAACCAGAGGTACGGGTGGTGGAATTCCTATGAGCGAGTATGTCCGCCGACATTGTGTTCCTGAGGAAGAGAGAAGAAAGGGTAAGGTTTCCATTTGGGGGGTCCAAGATTTGACCCTATAGACTATCTTGTTTACCATTTCACGCATGGATGGGAGCGTGGCTCCGCACATGGCTCTCCAAAACTATTTCCAATACACAATAGAGTGCACAGAGCCTCGGGTTTTTAACTGGTCGGATGCAGTTCTCCGCAGCATGAAAAGGCAACTGACCAAGTGTAGAAGGGGAAACCTAAAGCAGTTCGGGTACAGGTCGATTTTGGTGTCTTTCTTCCTTGAGAGGGTCCCATTGCTGCGTCTACAGGTAGATTGGGGTTTACCGGCTCCACAGGATCCAAGGATGCTGAGGTGGTGTAACCTCATGGCTCGGCATGTAGCAGGGCCTATAATCAAATATAATGATTCATTTTTTGACTGGTTGAGGCCCTAGATGTTGATGATCGATGACTACGCATATGTCGGTTTGGATTTCTGAGGAGATATGGATTTGGTCCTACTTGAGGATGCTCAGTGGGGTGACTTAGGTGAGAAGTACACATTTTGTTCTTTTTAAATTTTTTTGCAAATTTTATTATTTAGAATGTTTTTATATTTTCGATCCAAGGACTAATCAAAAATTTCTTTTGACAACACAAATGCGGGGCCATATCGACCACCAGGGACATCTCCCATTCAGAGGTGAGGAGAAGTGGCTCCGGTGGCAAGATGGGATGTTGAGGACTATGAGGCGATTGAACAAAACTTAGAGGGACTGACTGCAGATGTCCTAGACATCACTATTGGAGAGATCCCGAGATGTTATCAGTGCCATACTGTGGACATGTCTGAGTCTCTCATTCGAATTCTCCGTAGGGTAGCCCGAGAAGTTGTATGTTATCGTGAGCGTCATCTGTGATGCTATTTTGTGGAAGCTATGGGATTCATATTTTGAGATTTTGATCTTTGGACATAAACTTTTTGTAAAACAATTTGATCATTATATACATATATACGGCTTCTACCGGCCTATTTTGTGTTGTATAATACATGTGATGTGTGATTGGTTCATAAATGTCCCAAATGTCTGTCTAACACATAATTAGCTAAAGCATTAGTCAATCTATTTAGACATCTAGGAATGTGTTGATATTCGATATAATCAAAATAACATTCCAAGAGGCGAATTTGTAAATATACCCGTAATAAAGTAGGACTTCAGATAGCATAGACATTACTTAATTGTAGTACTACTAGTTGTGAATCGATTCATATAATCAGGTCGCATATACCAAGCGAAATAACATCAATCAACAATTCGATGACGATGCTATATTCTACGATATTATTGGTCACACGACCAAGGCAATCACCTCGTAGACTGATGAGTTTGTTTGTAGGTACGTAAATTTCCCATGCAACAGAATCTAAGTTCTGAGTAGTACAACTAGCACCATCGGTGAAGCCAATGTGGGGTAGCAAAGACTCTAACATGTGGAAACCAAGTTCAATGCAAGGTAAGCGGTCGAGGACAGAAACCAAATAACGAAAAAGCACACTAAAGTAACACACAAAAAGTATGATACAATAAAATGCAAGCCCTCATGCACAGATGATCTAAGCATAGTATTTCTTTAAGTAAATCCCATTTTTGGGTTCACTCAAAGGGATACCATCATAGTCCACTAACTCGTAGGCTCCTTTCTCCAACACCCGTCTGACGATATAAGGACCTCACCACATAGCCTCAATTTTTTTGGCTCCTAACAAATCTCGATCTTTCTCATAAAGGAGAACTAGATCTCCTTCAAAGAACACGCGTGGTTTGACATGTTTATCATATTGATCTTTGATGCGTTTCTTCTGGGTTTCTATAATTAGGGTGGCATCGCGACGGGTTTCGTCTAGTTGCATAAGATACAACAGACATTCTTCTTCAACGGAAGTCTTTGGGAGAAGTTAAACGAAGAGCTTTAGAGATGGTATCTCACATTCAATCGGAAAGATGTCTTCTATACCATAAACTAACTGGAAAGGTGAAAACCCGGTAGCAGACTTGGCAAATGTCCAGTAAGCCCACAATGTCGAAAACAACATCGTGTGCCAACTAGTTTTGTGAATCCCTATCATTCATTGAAGCATGGTAATTAGGACTTTGTTTATTGCTTCAACCTAGCCATTGGCTTGTGGGTAATAGGGTGTTGAGTTTCATGGCGAAGACCCAAATTTTCGGTGAGTTCGGACATCATAAAGTTTCTAAAGTGGCTACCGTGATCAGTAACGATAGCTTGAGGAACACCAAACCGAGAAATGATGTGATTGAATATGAATAGTGTTGCAGTCTTTCCGGTATTGTCAAATGTTGGCATCGCCTCATCCCATTTTCTAAAATAATCTATGGCTACAATAATGCATACATTCCCCCCGGCCGAGTGAGGGTGACATGTCATGAAATCGATACCCCATTTCACAAAAGCTCCAACGGAGACTACAGGGTGTAGAGGAGCAGGGTGTGATCGTATTTTATTGTTGTAGGTTTGGCAAGCGTGGCATTTTTGGACAACAATAATACAATCATTGAATAAAGAAGGCCAAAAATACCCATCTTGTAAGATCTTCTGGGTAGTAGCATACCCAGACATGTGACCACCACATGCTCCATAATGGCAGTCATTCAGGGCTTTCTCGGCTTCGTCAAATGTGAGGCAGCGTCAAACAATAGAGTCAATCCCACGAAGATAAAGAGTATCACCGAGGATAATATACTGATGGGCTTAGTAGCATATGTGACGGCGGTCAATGCTAGACAAATCGGGCCAGAAAGTCTGGGTCTAGAGATATATGATGATATCCCCATACCAAAGGTCATCGAAACTGATCAGAAAAAGGGATTGATTGGGTGATGAATCCTCTGCTACATTTTCTGTCTCAGAATAGGGAAGGTCACATATCAATTCGACAAACACCAAGGATTTCTTGGACTTAGCACGTTCAAATTCTAATTCAAACTCCTGGAGTATTACGATCCATTTGGAGTATTTTCCCCCTAGTAATTGGCATGTAAGAATGTGCTGCATAGGGTTGCAGTTGGAAATCATAGTAGTCTTGCGTAAAAGGATATAGTGTCAGAAACGTTGAACAACTTGGACAGCGGCCAAGGCCAGTTTTTCAACATGTAAATATTTGGTTTCGGTAGTCGTGAGACTCCGACTCAAATAATAAATGACATGTTCGTCATGAGAATCCTCCTCCAAGACTAGAACCATAGCAATGGTAGAGTCTGAGGCTATGAGATACAGGAAATAATCTCGACTGTAATCGGGTGGGAAAAGTAGTGGGGTACGGGTTAAGGTCAGTTTTAAAGCGTCGAAAGCTTTGTTGGCAGTGGTATCCCATACAAATTCAGAACCTTTATTGAGCAGTCGAGTAAAACCAAGAGTTAACTCAGCATAGTTTGGGATGAAACGACATAGAAAGTTTGCTTTCCCTTGCAAACTTTGTAGCTGGAGAAGTGAGGAAGGAGGAGAGAGATTGAGAATTTCCTCGACCTTCAAAGGATCTACCTTGATCCCTTGACGTGAAACAATAAATCCTAGAAGTCGGTCGGATTCTACAAAAAAAACACATTTGTGGGGATTCAAGCGTATATGGTAAAATCGACAACGAAGGAAAATGGTGCAGAGGTGTGTTGTATGATCTACACGGCGCATGGAATGAGTTGGTAAGCCATCGAGATATGGCTGCACAATGTGCTTTATATCATGAAAGGCATAAGACATAGCACGTTGAAAATTTGTGCCAACATTCCTTAAACCGAAGGGAAGTTTTTGGTAGGTGAAAGTGCCCCAAGGACAAATAAAAGCGGTCTTGTGTTGGTCTACGGGTACGATATTGATTTGATTATATCCAGAGAAACCATCCATCAGAGAGAATATTTCACTTCCGACACAATCGTCGACGATCTGGTCAACGAAGGGGGTAGGAAAGTTGTCTTTAGGACAAGCTTTATTAATTTCTCTATAATCAACGCACACGCAGATCGTACCTTGTTTCTTGTTAACTGAAACAAGATTGGAAACCCAGTCAGTTAGAGCCATAGGGTAAATAAAGCCAGCTTTGAGAAGTTTCTCAACTTCAAGCTTGATAGTGGTTTCCTTACGTGGGTGGACCAGACGAAGACGTTGCTAGACGGGTTTAGCGCCCGGGTATGCCTTAATCTCGTGTACAATAATGTCGGGGTCAATAGCCGACATTTCTTCATAGCTCCATGCGAAGATGTCATGAAATTCTTGGAAAAGCGACTTGTAGGTGACAACTTCGTCATGGGAACATGAAGCTCCGATATGCACATTTTCGACAACTTCAGGTTTGATGGATATGTCAAGGGGGGTGGTGGGTGAGATATTACTTAAGTTCCCTTCGTAGAACATATCATGTATAGACTCGAGAATGGTAGAAATGACGACAACGGTCAACGGGGTCGAGATCCGTTGGTAACTCTCAATGGTGTGTTGTTCCAGGAAGAGAATGGAATGATGATGTCCATCATCCCAAGGGGTATCTTCCATGGACATAATAGACATAATCATCTCATCCATAGGAAAAATGGCGCGGAATGGATCCAGAGATAAATATCCAAGAGAGGGGGTAGAAGGGATTGTCGATTGAATGGCTTGATAAGCAGATTCAACCAGACTCAAAGGTAATTGGTCGTCATAACGAAGATGATCACCGGGGTTGGGTACTATCCACGGATCATAAGACGTAGGGGTTTCTCGAACAGAGTTGGAAATCATATTGATCGAGGCGACGAACGGATGTGGAACATCGAGTGGTGGAATGGGAAAAGTACCCATCAAAGAGGAATCTTTAAGAATACCGACACTAACATTCTCATATCCAGGGGGTGTTTTTGAAATGAAAGGTACATTGTCGATACATGCATCAGAGTGAAAGAAGGCCAATTGGTCCACCGTAATTACTTTTCCTTGATGTGGGAAACGTACGACACGGAAAAGAGTGGACACAATGGCACACACGGAATCGATCTAGCCACGGCCGAGTAGAAGGTTGTAATCGAGAGGAGCATCAAAGACCTCCACTTCAACATTGACCATTTTTCCTTCTAACGTAATAGGCAACGAAGGGAGGACACCGTAAGGCTTAAAAATAGAGCCATTGAAGGCTTTGAGCGTGTTGTGGGATTCGGTTAAAGGAGGAGAGCCGATGGCTTTCTAGCAGGTAATAGACATGACACACGTCGAGGCACCCTCATCAATAACTGTTCTACAAATGTTCTTGTCAGAGACAATAACTTGTATTTGGAATGCGAGTTGATGGGGTAACCTTGGAATGTGATCTTCCAAGTCAAAAATTATTAAATTTGTATCGATAGGGTCGATTCCACCAATAGCTTTCAACAGTGCCTTTCGTTTTATAGGACAATTCTGAAGGACTTCGAGGGCTGACATCATGGACAGTGCTTGGGCCAGATCTTCGACAATACTGTAGTTCTGGGCAACACGTGCATGAGGATTGAAAGTAGATTTTTAGACAACACCCTTTGGGGGAGGGTGAAGAAATGTATCTAGGATGAGTCATTCGAGATGAAGAGGACCATTGGTAGGTGGAGTCATGGGAGATGGTTGGACCAACAAAGGAGGTATCTCATCAACCTTCTCTTTGGAGGAAGAATAATCTTTGGCTCAAGTGGTAAGTATGATTTCATTCTTCTTTGAATCACTTGTACACATTAAGACATAGGATGTAGTGGAGGGGGAAGGTTGGTCATGAATGACCAATTGGGCCTATTGTTGAAAAGGGAAGGGTTGTGACAACATGGCCGGAGTAGGCGGTTTCGGGGTCCCTCAAAGGAACTTAGTAACCTTGGCTCGTCTTGGACAATCCTTAGTGTAGTGATCATCACCACAAATAAGATAGGGGTATCAGGGTTTGCACCTATCCCTATCGTCAACAGGTTGTGTTTTGGTCTTCTTAGATTGCAGATTATTTTTATCCTCCTTGTTCTTACCCTTCCCTTTTTTGGATTTATTTTTTCTGGGGGGGTAGATTGAACAGAGTTCACCTCAGAAGTCTTTCCAGTGGGAGGGGTAGGAGATGGAGCATTTTGAAAATTAGAAGCAACGGATTTGGGGTTGTTGCTAGAGGCTTGTACGGAATGGGGTTGGGCATGGAAAGTGCCAATCACACCGTCAGTTGCATGAGAAGCAGCAGGAGTAGTTGAAGTAGAAGAAGTAGAAGGACGAGGTGCATCAGGGAGTAATTCGTAAAGAGTACATGTTTGTGAGTAAACGAGGTCGAGGTATTGAGCACGACTGATCGCCTATTCTTCTGTGACAAATCCACCCATGGCGATGTCACAAGCAATGTCATTCATGAAAGATTTCGTGAACTAATCTGCCAGCAACTAATCGGGAAGTTCAAGTTTGATGAGACGTCGTTTCCATCGCCACTCATGAATGTCATCAGAGATATGAGTGGCTTTAGTTTGTTTGAAAGAACTCAAAATTTCGGTTCTCGTTTCGTAATAGATCAGTAACTGGTAGTGGGTGAGGAAATCCATAGAGAGGGTGTTGAAGTCAGTGAAGAAGTCTCATGGTAATTTTATATACCACTTCGCGGTAGAACCTGTGAAAGTTCACTGAAAAAGGCGTAAACGAATAGAGTCATCCATCAAAGAGTTGGATGAACACCAAAGGTGAAAAGTCATTACATGATTGTTCGGGTCCTCTCTCGGTTTACCATCGAACTTAGGGATGTCAGATGGTATTTTGGTCGGTATCGCGGGCCATTGAGGAGAGTGACAGATCAGATCATTTAAAATTCTCAACAAATCAGGGAGGTCTAGGGTGGCTAAGAAGGGTAACTGTCTATTTACGTGTGGGTATTGGTGACTTTGGGGAGGGAGCTCTGTAGGTATACCAGTAGGACCATAAGCAGTTTTCATATAATGCAAAGATCTGGAAAGATTCGGTTGTTGGTGTGGAGGTAGGTAATTTATAGGGTTGTATTGGTTGGGGTTGTTCCCTTGAACAAGGGTGTGGGGTGTAGAGTTCGAGCCCCAAATAGGATTGGACGTACCTGGATATGGTTGGCTTGTACTAGAGGGTATGAAGGAGCTATCTTGAGGTTGTTGTCCCCCAGTTGAGTGAAGAATGTTTTGGATAAGATAGTTCCAATACTGGGCCAAGGATGGAGGTATGTTTTTTCCATAGGGTGGGGTAGGTGGGGGTTTCCCGCCAATCGGGGGTTGCGTCCCAATTGGGATTTGTCCTGCAAAAGGGGATTGGGTTTGGCCTCCTTGGTGAAATTGTCCACCGACAGGAATCTAGTAATTAGGTGTGAAAGGCGGGATGGTGCCACTAGGGTCGATGCCTCCGATAGGGGATGGAAGAGGTCCTCTGAAAGGGGGTCGAGGAAGCTTCAGAATGAAACCAGGAATGAGATGGTGCCCAGAAGGAGTGGAAATGCCAGGAGTCCCGGATGGGATTTGTGTAGGAGTGGAAATAGAACCATTCAACGCATGATATCTGGGGGGAAGTGTTGGGGTGAATCTAGGAAAAAGCGACGTGCCAATGGGAGCTTGGCTAGCCACCGTAATGTTGGTGTGAGGACTCGTAGTATCTGGGACCATTGTGTAATGGACCATTTGTAGGGGGATAGTCAAGATGTGGTCGGCTGGTAGAGCATTTGAACCAGGAAAATAATAGGCAGTAGTAAAAGGTATTGCATCTAGATCGGATGTTTCAGGAAGCTCAGGTGTGACAGTGATATCAATGCCTGCTCTTGAGCCAAAGAGATATCGTCTAAAAATGCCAATATTCCAAAAAGGATCTTGACCCTCAGGTCCTATGAAAGGTTCGGTTGGTAATCCAGAAGACTCAACAACTATTTCTTCGGAAGATTTCACTCGAATAATACGTCTCACAGAGTTGGGAGGAAGTCATAAGTCCTCTCGAGAATTGGTAATTCAGAACCGTTCTAAAGAGTTAGTTCTTTCCACTTGTGGAGTGGAAACATCTTAGACTTCACTCTGTTGAGGAGAGCCCTCCGATGAGTTGGTAGGCAAGGGTTGAGAACCTTCTAGATATTTTGGGGGTAGGCCTTTCTTTCTACGTGAACAATGTGGAGGGTCAATTGTGATCGAGTTAAAATCTTATGAAAGAAATTCTATGGCCAACTTAGGTAAAAAAACAACACACGCTAGTAAAATCTAGGAATCAAAACCAAGCAAACAATACCTTCCAATTTTGAAGTCACTAGTTGGTGATGAAATCCAACGTCGTGACGACGAGACAAGAAGGGGTTGGGCTAGGGTGGAAAATTTACGTTGATGACCTGATTAACAAACTTACAACCTGGTGCAAGCTCCCACACACAATCGTGGGTATACCCTCCAAGGAGCTCAAGTGAGTCTGGCCAACGTCGATTCTAGGTACCGTGAAGACTTACCCCTCCACAGTGACATGTGTAAGACCCTAAGAAGATATCCTACTAAGGTTACCACAAACAATAATGATGCCTGGGGAAATAGTCGACAGTTCGATCCACACACAAGGGCAGGGTATCTAGCCTGAAATCAACTTGAGAGGCTTCCACTCATCATTGTGGGTATACCTTCAAGTGACCCCTGTAATACGTGCAATCTCTACACCGAGATCAACAAAGCAGGGTGAGTAACTCTATCAATCTCAATGTGACCTCAGGTTTGACCCTTGTGTGAGAAGGGCTTCCCAGGAAAAAATGTTGCAAATGGAATTTGACACTCCTTATCACAAGATACTATTGTGTGTTTTGTTCTTTGGAGAGTGTGTCTCATTGCCTATTCCAAAGCTCTAGCCTAGCTAGTGTTGGTGCAAAAGATCCCTAGAAAAAGTTACTAGTTGAATTTTAAAAATTGTGCAATATTATTAAAGGTTGTTGTTACTCAAGAGGGAGGGGGAGATGAAACCGGTGTTCTGTAAGACTTAGACCCAACTTTGCGTAAATAGAAATGAATGATACAAACTTCCGTTAGATGAATTTTATCTACAACAGGGAGAAAGGAGTTTTTCTAGAACAATGCAAACTACGATGTACAATTCTCTTTTCAAATGTAGTACCAAACAATCATGGATAACGTAAATTCACTATTCGTTCTCTTTTAATGCCAATATTTTCTGAATGATTTCTTAAAAGAACAAGACTTTTAATTTTTGTTTTTAGAAGCCAAAAATAGGGATGGAGCTAAGAAAAGGTAAGCAACCAATGAAAAAACAATACTCAATAAACGCCCAAATCAAATCTTTCAATGGAGATAAAAATAAAAATCGACAAGAAAAAGTTTCTTGAAATGTATACGGACAAAGAACTTTTCCAAGAAGCAAGCAATCTAAAGAAATAATAATCCCAACTTTTAAACCGATCAAAGACTTTTTACCAAACAAGCACTCAGATATCAGAATCTGAGATTATACCCTCGTTGGTAAAAGGTTGAGAAGTAAAAACTGGGAAAAAGATTAAGAAGAGTTTTTGATCTCCGAAAACTAATTGACCACAAGATTTGAAGTCAAGAAATAGTCAAACACTGGCAAAAGAAGTTCTTCCCATATGAACAAACAAATCTGGGTATCAAAAAAGACAAGAAGACCTAATCCAAAACTTTTATAAATGGGTTCACAACCTAGTAGTGGAGTACAGTGCGAGAATGAGGCATTCTCTCTGTCTGGACACTGGTAGAGTGCGAGGATGTCGCACTGGACTGAACAATGGGGTGAGAAAATGAAAGGTTCCTGCAGGCTACAAAGAGGTATAGTGCAAGAAGGTTTGTAAATTATGAAAATTTGGAAAAGGGACAAAAAATTTGAGTGAACTTCTAGGTCCAGAGAGTCTATAAGGATCTCCTACAGACTCAGATATTGGTTGGAAATGAAATAGGTAGACCAAGAGAAAATGGCCAACAAAAGACAACAAAAATGAGTTGTATACCCAGTGGAGTCGCCAATTTTTTTACAGGATAAACTGGTATATGCGGACACTAACAGATCTCCCTAGATCCACCTGGATCTAGAACAAAACAGGACAGGACATGACTCTTTCTCTAAGTTGTAGTCATTGAATCTACTACCAAGAAGGAATGAGTGACATACCTTTATATCGCTTCTTTAGGTCTTTTTTGTTCCTACTTCACTCTGGTGATCTTATGAGATCAGGTCCAAGACAAAAAAAACCAACCAAAGTGAAGATAGCAAAGTATATTCAATGTCAACCTATGCATATGATCAAGGAGTTATGCAATAAAATAAGAGTGATTTTATGGGAAAAGGACATGTCGCTGTATTATATTAAATGAAAGTAGAAGATACAACCAGATCACCTTGATGTCGC
>SNQJ01S0058246.1:43127-55213 GCA_010110895.2 Picea sitchensis
CTGGGCACCATCTCATTCCTGGTTTCATTCTGAAGCTTCCTCGACCCCCTTTCAGAGGACCTCTTCCATCCCCTATCGGAGGCATCGACCCTAGTGGCACCATCCCGCCTTTCACACCTAATTACTAGATTCCTGTCGGTGGAAAATTTCACCAAGGAGGCCAAACCCAATCCCCTTTTGCAGGACAAATCCCAATTGGGATGCAACCCCCGATTGGCGGGAAACCCCCACCTACCCCACCCTATGGACAAAACATACCTCCATCCTTGGCCCATTATTGGAACTATCTTATCCAAAACATTCTTCACTCAACTGGGGGACACCAGCCTCAAGCTAGCTCCTTCATACCCCCTAGTACATGCCAACCATATCCAGGTACGTCCAATCCTATTTGGGGCTCGAACTCTCAACCCCACACCATTTTTCAAGGGAAAAACCCCAACCAATACAACCCTATAAATTACCTACCTCCACACCAACAACCGAATCTTTCCAGATCTTCGCATTATATGCAAACTGCTTATGGTCCTACTGGTATACCTACAGAGCTCCCTCCCCAAAGTCACCAGTACCCACACGTAAATAGATAGTTACCCTTCTTAGCCACCCTAGACCTCCCTGATTTGTCGAGAATTTTAAATGATCTGATCTGTCACTCTCCTCAATGGCCCGCGATACCGGCCAAACTACCATCTGACATCCCTAAATTCGATGGTAAACCGGGAGAGGACCCGAACAATCATGTAATGACTTTTCACCTTTGCTGTTCATCCAACTCTTTGATGGATGACTCTATTCGTTTACGCCTTTTTCAGTGAACTTTCACAGGTTCTACCGCGAAGTGGTATATAGAATTACCATGAGGCTTCTTCACTGACTTCAACACCCTCGCTATGGCTTTCCTCACCCACTACCAGTTACTGATCTATTACGAAACGGGAACCAAAATTTTGAGTTCTTTCAAACAAACCAAAGCCACTCATATCTCTGATCACATTCATGAGTGGCGATGGAAACGACGTCTCATAAAACTTGAACTTACTGATTAGTTGCTGGCAAATTAGTTCACGGAATCTTTCATGAATGACATCGCTCATGACATTGCCATGGGTGGATTTGTCACAGAAGAACAGGCGATCGGTCGTGCTCAATACCTCGACCTCGTTTACTCACAAATAGGTACTCTTTACGACTTACTCCCTGATGCACCTCGTCCTTCTACTTCTGCTACTTCAACTACTCCTGCTGCTTCTCATGCAACTGACGGTGTGATTGGCACTTTCCATGCCCAACCCCATTCCGTACAAGCCTCTAGAAACAACCCCAAATCCGTTGCTTCTAATTTTCAAAATGCTCCATCTCCTACCCCTCCCACCGACAAGACTTCTGAGGTGAACTCTGTTCAATCTACCCCCCGGAAAAAATAAATCCAAAAAAGGGAAGGGTAAGAACAAGGAGGATAAAAATAATCCGCAATCTAAGAAGACCAAAACACAGCGTTTTGACGATAGGGATAAGTGCAAACCCTGATACCCCTATCTTATTTGTGGTGATGATCACTACACTAAGGATTGTCCAAGACGAGCCGAGGTTACTAAGTTCCTTCGAGGGACCCCGAAACCGCCTACTCTGGCCGTGTTGTCACAACCCTTCCCTTCTCAACAACAGGCCCAATTGGTCATTCCTAACCAACCTTCCCCCTCCACTACATCCTATGTCTTAATGTGTACAAGTGATTCAAAGAAGAATGAAATCACACTTACCACTTGAGCCAAAGATTATTCTTCCTCCAAAGAGAAGGTTGATGAGATACCTCCTTTGTTGGTCCAACCATATCCCATGACTCCACCTACCAATGGTCCTCTTCATCTCGAATGAATGAGCCTATATACATTTCTTCACCCTCCCCCAAAGGGTGTTTTCCGAAAATCTACTTTCAATCCTCATGCACGTGTTGCCCAGAACTACAGTATTGTCGAAGATCTGGCCCAAGCACCGTCCACGATGTCAGCCCTCGAAGTCCTTCAGAATTTTCCTATAAAACGAAAGGCACTGTTGAAAGCTATTGGTGGAATCGACCCTACCGATACAAATTTAATAATTTTTGACTTGGAAGATCACATTCCAAGGTTACCCCCTCAACTCACATTCCAAATACAAGTTATTGTCTCCGACAAGAACATTTGTAGAACAGTTATTGATGAGGGTGCCTCGAAGTGTGTCATGTCTATTACCTGCTAGAAAGCCATCGGCTCTCCTCCTTTAACCGAATCCCACAACACGCTCAAAGCCTTCAATGGCTCGAGTTTTAAGCCTTACGGTGTCCTCCCTTCGTTGCCTATTACGTTAGAAGGAAAAATGGTCAATGTTGAAGTGGAGGTCTTTGATGCTCCTCTCGATTACAACCTTCTACTCGGTCGTGGCTGGATCGATTCCATGCGTGTCGTTGTTTCCACTCTTTTCGGTGTCGTACGTTTCCCACATCAAGGAAAAGTAATTACGGTGGACCAATTGGCCTTCTTTCACTCTGATGCATGTATCGACAACGTACCTTTGATTTCAAAAACACCCCCTGGATATGAGAATGTCAATGTCGGTCTTCTTAAAGATTCCTCTTTGATGGGTACTTTTCCCATTCCACCACCTGATGTTCCACATCCGTTCGTCGCCTCGATCAATATGATTTCCAACTCTGTTCGAGAAACCACTACGTCTTACGACTCGTGGATAGTACCCAACCCCGGTGATCATCTTCGTTATGGCGACCAATTGCCTTTGAGTCTGGTTGAATCTGCTTATCAAGCCATTCAATCGGCAATCCATTCTACCCCCTCTCTTGGAGATTTATCTCTGGATCCATTCCGCGCCATTTTTCCTACGGATGAGATGATTATGTCTATTATGTCCATGGAAGATACCCCTTGGGACGATGGACATCATCGTTCCATTCTCTTCCTGGAACAACACACCATTGAGAGTTACCAACGGATATCGACCTCGTTGACCGTTGTCGTCATTTCTACCATTCTTGAGTCTATACATGATATGTTCTATGAAGGGAAATTAAGTAATATCTCACCCACCACCCCCCTCGACATATCCATCAAACCTGAAGTTGTCGAAAATGTGCATATCAGAGCTTCGTGTTCCCATGACGAAGTTGTCACCTACAAGTCTCTTTTCCAAGAATTTCATGACGTCTTCGCATGGAGCTATGAAGAAATGTCGGGTATTGACCCCGACATTGTTGTAAACGAGATTAAGGCATACCCAGACGCTAAACCCGTCTAGCAACGTCTTCGTCTGGTCCACCCACGTAAGGAAACCACTATCAAGCTTGAAGCTGAGAAACTTCTCAAAGCTGGCTTTATCTACCCTATGGCTCTAACTGACTGGGTTTCCAATCTTGTTTCGGTTAACAAGAAACAAGGTACGATCTGCGTGTGCATTGATTATAGAGACATTAATAAAGCTTGTCCTAAAGACAACTTTCCTACCCCCTTCGTTGACCAGATCGTCGACGATTGTGTCGGAAGTGAAATATTCTCTCTGATGGATGGTTTCTACAGATATAATCAAATCAATATCGTACCCGTAGACCAACACAAGACCGCTTTTATTTGTCCTTGGGGCACTTTCTCCTACCGAAAACTTCCCTTCGGTTTAAGGAATGTTGGCACAAATTTTCAACGTGCTATGTCTTATGCCTTTCATGATATAAAGCACATTGTGCAACCATATCTCGATGGCTTACCAACTCATTCCATGCTCCGTGTAGATCATCCAACACACCTCTGCACCATTTTCCTTCGCTGTCGATTTTACCATATACGCTTGAATCCCCACAAATGTGTTTTTTTGTAGAATCCGACCGACTTCTAGGATTTATTGTTTCACGTCAAGGGATCAGGGTAGATCCTTTGAAGGTCGAGTCAATTCTCAATCTCCCTCCTCCTTCCTCACTTTGCCAGCTACAAAGTTTGCAAGGGAAAGAAAACTTTCTATGTCGTTTCATCCCAAACTATGCTGAGTTAACTCTTGGTTTTACTCGACTGCTCAAGAAAGGTTTTGAATTTGTATGGGATACCACTGCCAACAAAGCTTTCGACGCTTTAAAACTGACCTTAACTCGTACCCCACTACTTTTCCCACCCGATTACAGTCGAGATTATTTCCTGTATCTCATAGCCTCAAACTCTACCATTGCTATGGTTCTACTCCTGGAGGATGATTCTCATGATGAACATGTCATTTATTATTTGAGTCGGAGTCTCACGATTACCGAAACCAAATATTTACATGTCGAAAAACTAGCCTTGGCAGCTGTCCAAGTTGTTCAACGTTTCTGACACTATATCCTTTTACGCAAGACTACTGTGATTTCCAACTGCAACCCTATGCAACACATTCTTACATGCCAATTACTAGGGGGAAAATACTCCAAATGGATCGTAATACTCCAGGAGTTTGAATTAGAATTCGAACGTGCTAAGTCCAAGAAATCCTTGGTGTTTGTCAAATTGATATGCGACCTTCCCTATTCTGAGATGGAAAATGTAGCAGAGGATTCATCACCCAATGAATCCCTTTTTCTGATCAGTTTCGATGACCTTTGGTATGGGGATATCATCATATATCTCTAGACCCAGAATTTCTGGCCCGATTTGTCCAGCATTGACCGTCGTCACATATGCTACTAAGCCCGTCAGTATATTATCCTCGATGATACTCTTCATCGTCGTGGGATTGACTCTATTTTTCGACGTTGCCTCACATTTGATGAAGCCGAGAAAGCCCTGAATGACTTCCATTCTGGAGCATGTGGTGGTCACATGTCTAGGTATGCTACTACCCAGAAGATCTTACAAGCTGGGTATTTTTGGCCTTCTTTATTCAATGATTGTATTATTGCTGTCCAAAAATGCCACGCTTTCCAAACCTACAACAATAAAATACGATCACACCCTACTTCTCTACACCCTGTAGTCTCCGTTGGAGCTTTTGCGAAATGGGGTATCGATTTCATGACATGTCACCCTCACTCGGTCGGGGGGCATGTATGCATTATTGTAGCCATAGATTATTTTACAAAATGGGATGAGGCAATGCCAACATTTGACAATACCGGAAAGACTACAACACTGTTCATATTCAATCACATCATTTCTCGGTTTGGTGTTCCTCAATCTATCGTTACTGATCACGGTAGCCACTTTAGAAACTTTATGATGTCCGAACTCACCAAAAAGTTGGGTCTTCGCCATGAAACTCAACACCCTATTACCCACAAGCCAATGGCTAGGTTGAAGCAATAAACAAAGTCCTAATTACCATGCTTCAATGAATGATATGGATTCACAAAACTAGTTGGCACACGATGTTGTTTTCGGCATTGTGGGCTTACCAGAGATTTGCCAAGTCTGCTACCGGGTTTTCACCTTTCCAGTTAGTTTATCATATAGAAGACATCTTTCTGATTGAATGTGAGATACCATCTCTAAAGCTCGTCGTTTAACTTCTCCCAAACACTTCCGTTGAAGAAGAATGTCTGTTGTATCTTATGCAACTAGACGAAACCCGTCGCGATGCCACCCTAATTATAGAAACCCAGAAGAAACGCGTCAAAGATCAATATGATAAACAATTCAAACCACGCATGTTCTTTGAAGGAGATCTAGTTCTCCTTTATGAGAAATATCGAGATTTGTTAGGAGCCAAAAAGTTTGAGGCTATGTGGTGAGGTCCTTATATCGTCAGACGGGTGTTGGAGAAAGGAGCCTACGAGTTAGTGGACTATGATGGTATCCCTTTGAGTGAACGCAAAAATGGGATTTACTTAAAGAAATACTATGCTTAGATCATCTGTGCATGAGGGCTTGCATTTTATTGTATCATACTTTTTGTGTGTTACTTTAGTGTGCTTTTTCATTATTTGGTTTCTGTCCTCGACCGCTTACCTTGCATTGAACTTGGTTTCCACATGTCAAAGTCTTTGCTACCCCACATTGGCTTCGTCGATGGTGCTAGTTGTACTACTCAGAACTTAGATTCTGTTGCATGGGAAATTTACGTACCTACAAACAAACTCATCAGTCTACGAGGTGATTGCCTCGGTCGTGTGACCAATAATATCGTAGAATATAGCGTTGTCATCGAATTGTTGATTGATGCTATTTCATTTGGTATCTTCCACCTGGTTATATGAATCGATTCGCAACTAGTAGTACTACAATTAAGTAATGTCTATGCTATCCGAAGTCCTACTTTATTATGGGTATATTTACAAATTCGCCTCTTGGAACGTTATTTTGATTATATCGAATATCAACACATTCCTAGATGTCTAAATAGATTGACTAATGCTTTAGCTAATTATGTGTTAGACAGACATTTGGGACATTTATGAACCAATCACACATCACATGTATTATACAACACAAAATAGGCCGGTAGAAGCCGTATATATGTATATAACGATCAAATTTTTTTACAAAAAGTTTATGTCCAAAGATCAAAATCTCAAAATATGAATCCCATAGCTTCCACAAAATAGCATCACGGATGACGCTCACGATAACATACAACTGCTCGGGCTACCCTACAAAGAAGTCGAATGAGAGACTCGGACATGTCCACAGTATGGCACTGATAACATCTCGGGATCTCTCCAATAGTGATGTCTGGGACATCTGCAGTCAGTCCCTCTAAGTTCTATTCAATCGCCTCATAGTCCTCAACATCCCATCTTGCCACCGGAGCCAATTCTCCTCGCCTCTGAATGGGAGATGTCCTTGGTGGTCGATATGGCCCCGCATTTGTGTTGTCAAAAGAAATTTTTTATTAGTCCTTGGATCAAAAATATAAAAACATTCTAAATAATAAAATTTGCAAAAAAATTTAAAAAGAACAAAATGTGTACTTCTCACCTAAGTCACCCCACTTAGCATCCTCAGGTAGGACCAAATCCAGATCTCCTCGGAAATCCAAACCAGCATATGCGTAGTCATCGATCATCAACATCTGGGGCCTCAACCAGTCAAAAAATGAATCATTATATTTGATTATAGGCCCTGCTACATGCAGAGCCATGAGGTTACACCACCTCAGCATCCTCGGATCCTGTGGAGCCGGTAAACCCCAATCTACCTGTAGACGCAACAATGGGACCCTCTCAAGGAAGAAAGACACCAAAATCGACCTGTACCCGAACTGCTTTAGGTTTCCCCTTCTACACTTGGTCAGTTTCCTTTTCATGCTGCGGAGAACTGCATCCGACCAGTTAAAAACCTGAGGCTCTGTGCACTCTATTGTGTATTGGAAATAGCTTTGGAGAGCCATGTGCGGAGCCACGCTCCCAGCCATGCGTGCAATGGTAAACAAGATAGTCTGTAGGGTCAAATCTTGGACCCCCCAAATGGAAACCTTACTCTTGCTTCTCTCTTCCTCAGGAAGACAATGTCGGCGGACATACTCGCTCATAGGAAGTGCACCACCCGTACCTCCGGTTAAAGTCGCATGGGATCCATGTCGTGACAACCCTGTCAGAAAATAGATATCCTTGATATATAGTGAAAGAGTGTGGACCCCTACATGAAATACCTATTGGTCCACATCCCACATGTGGACCAGGTACTCTAACAACCTGAGTTGGGCTCTCATGCCCGGGATCCTAAAATTTTTTAAGACCCCACATTCCCGGAGAGCAGCAATTGTACGCAGATCATTTTCGGCAATGGCATCATCCTCCTCGTGTTCCCTTTCCCTCCATTCCAACATCGTGATGATCAATACTTGTAATGGAGTCATGAGAAGGAAGTCAACAACTCATTTTAACCTCTTGAACAATTTTTTATTGAGCAAAACCACACACAAAAACCTATTTTTCGGCCCTCGCAGGTGAAGTTTTTGCACAGTGCGAGATTCTCCCAGGTGCACTGAAGCCCACCTGTGAGAATCTTATATTCTCACAGGTCCCGAATGGCCCACCTGCGAGAATGATTGAGCACACCTACCGACCCTAAAATGGACTCAAAACTCTAAAATTGCCAATAAAAATCGAAAGTAAACCATGGAAAAGTTGAAAAATCAAGAGATTACCTCGTTGGCCGAAACCGTTTGCTAAGTGATCACTTGTAGCTCTCGTGATCGACCAATGAAATTTGAAAAAAAAAGGAGGTGTGTTGGACAAGTTTTTGGCAAAGTAACAATGAAATGGTAAAAATCCCTTTTTACCCATATTTATTCACCTTTTTACTATTTTCGTTGATTTTTATATTATTTTTATTACTTTTGTCTAAAAACCTAATACCCTAATGGTTTTGTGAGTATGGTTTTTTGCAGATAGCTGACCTAGAAGTCCAAACAATGGTATACGGGAATTGTTTCTCTTTTTTATATTCATCACATGAACAAGTACATTTTTATGGTTTTGTAAGGAAAACCTCGAGCTCAGTCTTCGTTCGTTCTCGCGCTCGAAAATACATGAGAACGCAATCGAGTATACTTTTTTTGTCTTTTCGTACTCGTTATGGTAACACGGAAATGAAGAAAACAAGGGAGTATCCTTTAATCTATTTTCACGCTCCATAAAATGAAAAGATTGCCGAGCGATCTTGTTCTTTTCACGCTCGTAAAAGTAATTGAAGAAAACGTTCGATGGGCGATAGTTTATCACTTTTTCGGTCTCATCGAACTTATTTATGAAAAAGGAACTGAGAGAATTTCTCTTTAAGTGTTTTTCAAACTCTCAAAACATGAAAAATGCCTGATTTTTCTATCTTTGGACTTGTTAAACAAACATTGAAAGGCCCTTACGGGACCGAACCACTCCTTCTTAGGGTTCGTTAAACATACTCCAAGGGAATCGTCTGAAGGATGAGCTGACATCAACAAGCATATGTTATCCTCCTCAAGCTTGTGTAAAAATAAAGAGGTACTCGCCAAAAATGGTGGGGGAAATTTTGGGAAAGGGATATGTTTTGTTATTTGTATTAGTGGAAGTAAGTGTCACTCTTGAACATGACACTCCCTATTCGTCATTTGAATCTCGGTTGGGAAATCCATTTGTCTCTCGTCTGACTTACTACAAGGTCATATCTTGGGTCGTCTTTGAGTCAATGCTACCAAGACCATTGTTGTGTCTTTCATATGTTCAAGAGCAGTCCAAACAAGCCCTCCATTGAGTTGGCCATCTACAGTTGTCCATTCTTACCATGTCGGCCTTCCCTTTGTCCATTTCAAATCATATTCTTACTTTGACTTGCCCTAAAAATCTCTTACTTATTTCGTGTCATTGATGTGGGATACATCAAGGCACTCCTGTTACGAGTCTTTTTCTGTCGACTCCAACTCATTATCTGGGAATAAGACTTAGAAATCATTTAGTACCTTATAACCTGGATGCCTTAATGGAAGGTCTCTTTGCTTTCGACAGTGAATTCACATCATTGGTCCCTAATCGAGAGATTCCGCCGAATGTTCGACTTCAACTCATTTATTCACATTTGTTCGGATTGTACTTAGGTACATTGGGATGCATTGACATCAATGGTGATTTCCCTCGCACTTGTTAACGATTTTCATCAATGACCGGTAATCGAGTGGTTTCTACCATGTTCGACTTCGATACATGTAATCACATGGTTAGATTCGTACTTTTTAGACAATGGGATTGAAGACCCTAGGTCTTATCTTTTGGCCCAGGCTGCGCTGGAGTATTTATAATTTGTATTGACACATGGATCCATGTCACATGGCTATGTCCTAATCTGCGTCTTCTAAACACATAGATCCACAGTGTATTCTTGGTGGCTATGTGGTATTGTGGCGACATGGATCCACAGTGTATGATTCGTGGCCATGGCCTACATTTATGATTTCATTCATTTGTGGTCTGAGCATGGGAATGCCTATCTCAGAACTGGTATTATATTCTACAGATGCTTGATTGTTTGCAGGTTTCTGATTAGGTGTGATCCTTGTTTCTGACACACACACGCATTTTACAAAGTATTTTGGCTATCATGAGTTCTAGCCTCATACTTTAGGGGGCATTCTGTTACACATTATTTTGGTCACTCTGGTGATGTCTCTACAGTTATGTGTTCAGGATCTCATAAGGACTTTTTGCTTGAGAAAAGTGACTGTTGTCTTCTTCCACAAAACATATTTTTAATATGAGTTCGCAAGATGACTATGTTGTAGGGTGCGATAATCTTGATTCTCGCAGGCAACCCTATACCTAGCTTGTGAGGTGTTTGCAGTCTTCTCTATAGGTAGGGTGCAAACCTGTTTTGAAGCTTAAAAGGAAGAGGAAGTTACAAAGGTTCTAGAAGAGTATCTTATAGAAAATGAGTTGGCATTCGCATGGTTGGCATCCTACTGACTTATCAGATTTAGTGGGATCATCCTCATCCCTTTAACCATCTCTCCTTCTCCTATATAATGAAGGGTTTCTCAAGGAAGAGGTTAAGCAATATTGAATGGAGAATTGATGAAAGAATTGTGTGAAGAACCCTGTTTGGATTGAAGCTTGAAGACTCTATTTGTCTATCAAGTTGTACTTGATCTTCTTCATGCAAGTGTAGAGAAAGTGTGTGTGTTGGAACCAAGGACCACTGAAAGGAAGCTTGTGACATCAAGGTGATCTGGTTGTATCTTCTACTTTCATTTAATATAATACAGTGACATGTCCCTTTCCCATAAAATCACTCTTATTTTATTGAATAACTCCTTGATCATATGCATAGGTTGACATTGAATATACTTTGCTATCTTCACTTTGGTTGGTTTGTGTTGTCTTGGACCTAATCTCACAAGAGCACCGGAGCGAAGTAGGAACAACAAAAACCTAAGGAAGTGATATAAAGGTATGCCACTCATTCCTTCTTGGTAGTAGATTCAATGATTGCAACTTAGAGAAAGAGTCATGTCCACTTAGAGAAATTTTGTGGCCTCGACTTGTTCACCTGAAACCTTCAAACTGGTTTTTATTTTATTCTTCCTTGAAAAAGCAGGTTGATTTTTACTTGACGATGCTCCTTGCGTTGGCTCAACAAATTTGTCAGTCGGCTTTTAGGTAGGAGGATTAACTGATGTTTTAAACCCTGACTGGATCAAGAATTGATCCCATGTCCTCTGTCTTTTCTCCAACTATGCTTTAATGAGTATCTTGATTAACCCTTGATGATAGATACCATGCAGGGGAATCTTGAGGTTTGCTTGAATTTTCATGGCCATTTTATTTAGGTCCCTTAAGAAATAATATGGCAGGCTCATCCTTTTAATTCCTGACAAATGAGGGAGGAATCGAAGATGAAACATGAAAACATTAGTAAAACAACCTTCACATGTAATATAGTGTTTGAGCATCTACAAAGCCTCCAACCATTCATCAACTATCTAGTCCTTAGGAATACCCTTGGACCAATTGGTATCTATGTACTCTAGTTTTAGGAATTGATTGACATCCCCACCTGTGATTAACTTATTCTTGAACCATTTTTCACCATCACAAGGGAGATTACAGGCTATTTATATTGATTCCTCTGTAACCTGCATAATTAGAATAGAGATTTGAACCCTCTGTCCATAAAATCGTTCAAAATATTCTTGAGCTATATCATAGTGGTAACCATCCAATTTAGCACAATACATATACCATCTAGCTTGGTGGAAAACATGTATGACGTTTTCATATGTGTTGGTCCCCGGTTTTGACTATGTTCTTCGCCCATACTACTTACCATTGACCTCCAACTATATGCCAGTATCACCCTTTTTGACCTCCTTTTGATATAATCAACATCCCTTTACCACCCAAAGGGGTCACCTAAGGTATCTTTGAAATTCAAGTTATTATTATGCATTTTTAATACTTTAATTTGATAAATGAGCTAATATCACTTGGGTAGGTACCATTGCTATTCTTGGCGCAGGATTCCAGTACCAGGTACCAACTCACACCGTAGCGGTACCAGTGGAGCAGTTCGAAACCGATGCATCATGGCATGCGTTATGGTTCGAAGAGGGAGATAGCAGAGTCACAGGTCAGCTGGAGCCGTTGCCACAGAGTGCTCGAGAGTGTG
>SNQJ01S0058247.1:0-23995 GCA_010110895.2 Picea sitchensis
CTTTTGGCGCTTCATCTCCTAGGGTTAGGTTTTTGGATGTCTAGGACTTTTGGCATTCCCGTTTATTGTAAAAAGGCCTTCAGATCCTCATTGTCATCATCTTCTCAAGGATGCGAGTAGCGGCCACATCTCTTCTCAGAGATAAGCTACCAGCGCCTAGCTAGTTTATTTCCATTCCGTCTGTAAGCATATTTCAGTCATTTGTTATTAATGAAATTAAGTCTTATTTCCACTGCATCTCTGTGTTTATGTGTATTTGTGTATTTCATTGTCTTCCTACATAAATCCAGATCATGGATGTTGGCCCTGGATTTCACCATCATGACCCTAGATGTCATCCAAAGCTAGGGTTTTTGTTTTGGAGGCATTTATGAGCCTGGTGGCACGTGTGGGCATCATCTCGAGCCTCTAGAGGCCAAGCACCCTACATTTTAGTCTCAATGCTCCACCTTTAGGCTTCAACGTCACCCTAGAAGGGCATGACGTCACTCTTGGAAGTGTCTTTAGATGCTAATTAATTTTTATTATGCTAAAATTGAATTTTATTGTAAATTGGCCAGGTCGGCCTTATTTTGACCTGGAAATTGATTAATGGTCAAAATTTTGTATAAATAAACATAAAGTACTCTCATTTTTACATCAAAACTCACCTCTCACAAGAGGGATGACTGAAATTTTCTCCCTAAAGGGGTTATTGGCTGAAATTACCAAGGCACACTTGCTTGGAGGCTATTTTGGATGCATTTTGAATCATTTCTTGGTGAAATTTTGGCAAATCTAGGGTTTTGTGCTTGATTATTCTTAGTGAAGTAAGTAAATCTGAAATTTTCATTTCATGATAAATGTCTATGGTATGTTTACTTGTTCATATGTAATATTATTAAATTTCTTGCTTGAAACCCTAGTAGTAAGAAACATAAGGTGCTTCTTTATTCCTCTTTATTTTGCTAGTTTTGCTTAAGAAGATCTTGTTTAGACAAACTTATAGAGCCCTAAAGTGATAGCACTTTAGAAGCTTTGTCTAGTTCTTATTGCATTAAATATTTTTCAAGAGTCCAAGGATAGGAGAAATCACTAGGGCCTAGAAGTGCCTACACCCTAGTTGAACCTTCTCTTTGAGGCTTGGTGCTTGAGAACTTAAGGTACTACTTCTCAAGCTTCCACTTTGTTATCTTTTAAACAAGTATAATCATTGTTGTCTCTCCAAGTTAATGTGTTGATATAATTGATTATCATTCTTGGCACTAGTCTCTTGTGTCTCTTTTGTTGGAAGGTTTATCAAACACTCAAACACTATTCTCTTAAGCTATTACTAATTAAATCTAACACTAATTTAGCCTAGATCGCTAACTTTCTTGCTGTTGTTATAAATGTTTGCTACAACTATCTAGCTGCAACAAATTTTCTGCATAATTAACTTTGAATGCTAGATAAACACTTCATAAGTTGCTTATGACATTTGATTATCATTATACTTAGTAAATGCTATATTTTCACTGTCTTTTCAAGCAATTATGAAGAGCTTTTATTGCAGTTGTTACAATTTATTAATTGTTGTTGTAAACTTATTAACTGCTGCAATTTTATATCAGCTAGTAGTTATTTTCACTGTCCATTGTCTATTGAGGTATTATTATCATATTTGTACTTTGAATTATTGTATATGCATGCTACATTGTCTTGTTCCGGGAAGGTACATCAAGCACTTCATTAACCTCATCTTTTAGACATAGACTTAGTGACTTTGGTAACCAGTGAGAGGGCGGAATATATCTTGACCATAACCCTAATTCTCCATCCCTTTAGGTTACCAGGGACGCCTTCCCAGGGGTAGACCCTGCCTATCCATAAACAGTGGGGATTTTCGATTAAGGTGAAAGTGATAGGATATCATGTTTTTTACACCAATATCCCTTACTTGCCTTGGGATTTGGGCAAGTACAAATTGCGTGATAACATTTTTGGCGTTGTTGTCGGGGATCATTGAGTCAATATTCCTCAACTACACTTTTTCGATAAGCCTTTCCCTTAAAGCCTTCATCTTATAAAGCTTACCTGGCGAATCCATTGAGGGTGATTACCTCACTCCCTTTTATAATTCTTAAGAGGATATCTGACGACTCCACTGACCTTTTCCAAGGTGCCACCTTACTCTCAACTTTGTGATATTTCCAAGATATGGGATCATGGCGCCCTAGGAACAAGTGTATCCGACTATTGTTTTTGAAAGTTTTCAAGGATACTCGCATTATCTTGATATAAAATGGTTAAACAACTCTCCAAGATTCAAAAGCCTCCCAATTACTCACATTGTAGAATTCATCAATTATATAAGTGAGATATAATTTGAAGGGGAGGATGTTTTGGTAAAATTGTTCATACTTTCCCTGTCATTGTTTTTGCAAGATTGGATTAAGGATTGTTGCGAAGATAAGAGTATATCATCTTTTGTAGACCTCATCAATAGGTTTATTAATTTTGTGAAACCACAATTCCAAACATATGAAGATGCCCTTCAAAATCTCGCAATAGCCCTAGAGGATGAAGGATTCACCACTGATATTGTGGAAGATCTCAGGGATGTGTACCATACTCAATACAAGAACCCTCTAATATAGAAGGAGAGATTTATGAAGAAGGTTTTCAACCCCTTGAAGAGAAGCAACATTTTTCCCATGATTCAATAGAATGCAGTAAATACTTGACTAAAGAACTGAGTTATGAGGATGAAGTAATAGTATCTGGTCCACCGTCCAATGAGGCTCTCCAAGATCCTATCTCTCCTACACAAGGCGCGAAGAATGTGGTGAATCATTTTCCTTTCCAGGTTTTTGATGACCCTTTGTTCTATGATTCAGAAGGTGAAGAAGTAAAGGAACCCTTGGAAGAGCTAGGTCCTTCATTTTCTGATGAAGGCAAAAATATGATTAAAGAGATGAGTCTTGGGGATGATGTACTGGATGCTATTCCATTTGATGAAGTCATCCAAGCCTTTGAATCTCCTGCACAACAAGAACTGAACACGGTAAGTTATTTCCCTTTCCAAGATTTTGATGATGCTTTATTTTATGATTTGGAAAGCGAAGAAGTATTAGAGGAGCCCTTGGATGCATTAAATCCTTCATGTTATGATAAGGGTAGTGACATGGTTGATAATATTGATGAGTTCATACATGTTGGAATAAGTAAATTGGATGTGATTGGTTCTGATGCGGACCCCATTTATGATATGCAAGGATATATTCAAATGTTTCCTTTACAACAATCATATTATGTTCCTAATAATTTTGACGTTTGACAACAAGATGATGATATAATTACAGAAGTTTTCCAAGCAACCAAGGATGACCTAGTGCAATGTTCTCCTGATGATTTTTGGTCATACCTTGAGGATTTTGATGAGTATTCCTTTGAGCACTTGGATTTATTCTATGAAGAATATTATCAACCACCGTTGTGCTAAAATTTTGATAAAGAGGATGTTGCTTGCTTGAAGCAGGATACTTGTGACAAGGTTGTCCAACTCCATCCAATTGATTTACCTTGTTATGTCACTAAGGATGCAGTTGGGGAACATGTCTCTTGTTTCAAGTTTTCTTTAGGGAAAAACTTTTCATTAGAATTCAAGGGGAGGTTGAATGCCTTAAGAAGTTTATTATATCAATATTTCAACTTTCCCCTGAGAAGTTGTTAGTTTCCCTCAAAGTTCTTGTTAATCCCTTCTCAGACCCCAAGGAGTGATGACGTCCAAGGTAGTCAACCCTTAGAATCTTTGAGACACCCCTTTGAGTCCTTGATCTCTCACGATCCATTTCTGGGATGGATTGATCGCTTTTTCTGTAAGGGTGACTTGGAATGATTTAGTCCCTCCCTCTCCCCTCCATGAGCTAGAATTTATGACTTCCTATGATATAATGCATGCTCTAACTCATGCTTATCTTATTCTTAATTTGTCATTCTTTTGGTTTATTATGAAGCACATAGGCAGGTGTTGTGATACATTGCTAGCATGGTTGTACTGGTTGTATGATTATCCCTAGCATTTGACAGGTAAGTACAGGTGAGTTAGGATAGGTAGGCATTTGCATCCATTATACATACCATTGCATATCATGTTAGCATAGTTGTAGTTTCATTTTCATATTATCATGTTTCATTATGTATATATGTATTCTCATGATCATATCCTAGATTAGAGATGCTCTTTATTTTTTTATTATATCATATATGAACAAGGGGTGATATCACCACCCTAGGGATTACTAATATCCTTTGTTGAGATTTAGCAGGCACGGGTCATACCAGAGATGTTGAGGTTCTCATGTGCTCTATGGTGAGCACATGTCCCCAAGTTGGAGCCAGATGTTATCCCCTAGCCTAGGGATAACCAAGGAGTTCATGTATTGAGGCCCATAGGTTCTAGACATGGAGTACTGAGAGCCAGACGACTTGAGCATGGCCCCGGAGGGCCCCTCTTTTCTTCAGTGTAGTCCATTCATCACCAACAACAATATCCATCCCACCAACCTGGTCCTAAAGTAGCAGTGGCTCTTTCTCCATGAGGTAATGAGTCCAGGTATCATGGTATGTATCACTCTGTTTTTGAAGTTATTGACTCATTCTTCATTTCATGATGTTTGCTTGTAAATTATGCTCTTTTCCTCCTTTATACCTAGAAGGGTAACACGGTTCCCTAGTAAGATGGTTTCCATTTAGGATGCGTTTCTACTGGGTGGGTCTGTGAAAAGTCATCACCCGTTCCCTCCATACTTTCCACTTTCCATCCTTATTCCTTCCATCCCCCTTATCCTTGCTTGGTCATTGGGATTGGCTATTCTAGGAAGGGTTGTACCTGACCTTGTGGGAAGAAGGGGCTAAAGGCCTAGAGGGTAAAATTAGCTTGCAAGAGTTAAAATCCAATGTTTAATCCTTTGAGATGCTTCACCCAGGGATCCCTGAGAAAGTAGTGAATATCTTCTCAGTAAGAAAAGGGGACCCATAAGATACATAAACACTCAAGGTACTAGTTGATGGATAGGAGGTCTCATCAGGAGTTGACCTGTTATGACCATGGGCATGTAGGGGTATGGAACTACCACCTATATGGCCCTCAAACTAGGGTAGTGGCTCTTGGTGGCATATCCAAGACAAAGGGGGTCTCATCATGAGCCAACCTTCTCATTTTCGTGAAGTGTTTGTGGATAACATTGTCACCTCTGGTCATCAAGCTAGGAAAATGGCCCTCAACTTTTCCCTTGAAAGAAAAATATCAAAAGAAATAAAGATAAGAATAAAAGGCAATGAATGGGATAGGAAACAATTGCATTTATGACAAGGTGCAACTCTCCCTCTACAAAGGCACCCATATGTAATAATTTAGATTTCCTTTTTATTACATTCACCCCATACCCAAATACTTACCCTATGCCACCTCATACACTTACATGACTTTGATTGGATCCCACCTGGGAAACACCCCAAACTTAAGAGAGGTTATCCCAATAGGACACCCTAAGACCTTCTCCAAACCTAACTTGTCAAGTTGCATAACATCTTTGAGCATTTTTCTGGGTAATTTAATTATCGGATCTGATTTACATGTTATGATCCCTGTGACTTATGAACCCATCGAGGGCATACTTGTTGTTTCTGCAGGACCTTTCCCGTTGGATAGGTACACATGAGGGAATGATTAGCTCGGACCTTCATGGGGGCTTAAAGCCCACATATGGATATTATAAACCCAACCAGGGGTAAGAAGAAATTGATGATTTGCACCAGGAAAAAGAAGGATGTTTCCTTCTGAGGCACCTTGGAAGACCTAGACCCAGGGGGACCTACTCTTCCACATGGATGTTGGCCCTGGATGTAACCATCATGACCCTAGACATCATATGGAGCTAGGGTTTTCATTTTGGACACATTTATGAGCCTGGTGGCACGTGTGGACATCATTTGGGGCCTCTGGAGGCCTAGCACCCTACATTTTAGTCTCAACATTCCACCTTTAGGCATCAACATCACCCTAGAAGGGCATGAAGTCACCCTTGGAGGTGTCTTTACATGATAATTAATTTTTATTATGTCAAAATTGAATTTTATTGTAAATTGGCCAGGTCGGCCTTATTTTGACTTGAAAATTAATTAAAGGTCAAAATTTTGTATAAATAAACATAAAGTGCTCTCATTTTTACAACAAAACTCACCTATCACAAGAGGGAGGACTGAAATTTTTGCCCTAAAGGGGTTATTGGCTGAAATTACCAGGGAACACTTGCTTGGAGGTTATTTTGGATGCATTTTGGATCATTTCTTGGTGAAATTTTGGCAAATCTAGGGTTTTGTGCTTGATTATTCCTGGTGAAGTAAGTAAATCTGCAATTTTCATTTCATGATAAATGTCTATGGTATGTTTAATTGTTCATATGTAATATTATGAAATTGCTTTCTTGAAACCCTAGGAGTAAGAAACATAATGTGCTTCTTTCTTTCTCTTTATTTTGCTAGTTTTGCTTAAGAAGATCTTGTCTAGACAAAATTCTAGAGCCCTAAAGTGCTAGCAATTTAGAAGCTTTGCCTAGTTCTTATTGCATTAAATATTTTTCAAGAGTCTAAGGATAGGAGAAATCACTAGGGCCTAGAAGTTCCTACACCCTAGTTGAACCTTCTCTTTGAGGCTTAGTGCTTGAGAACTTAAGGTAATACTTCTCAAGCTTCCACCTTGTTATCTTTTAGACAAGTATAATCATTGTTGTCTCTCCAAGTTAATGTGCTGATATAATTGACTCCATAAACCTTAAAGGCACTAATCTCTTGTCTCTCTTTTGTTGGAAGGTTGATCAAACACTCAAACACTATTCTCTTAAGCTATTATTAATTAAATCTAACACTAATTTAGCCTAGATCGCTAACTTTCTTTCTACTGTTATAAATGTTTGCTACAACTATCTAGCTGCAACAAATTTTCTGCATAATTGAATTTGAATCCTAGATAAACACTTCAAAAGTTTCTTATGACATTTGATTATCATTCTTGTTAGTAAATTCTATCTTTTCATTGCCTTTTCAAGCAATTATGAAGAGCTTTTATTGCAGATGTTACAATTTATTAATTGTTGTTGTAAACTTATTATATACTACAATTTTATATCATCTAGCACTTATTTTCACAATCCATTGTCTATTGAGGTGTTATTATCATATTTGTACTTGGAATTATTGTATATGCATGCTATATTGTCTTTTTATGGGAAGGTACAACACACACTTCATTTACCTCATCTTTTAGACAAAGACTCAGTGACTTTGGTAACCAGTGAGAGGGGGGGATATATCTTGACCATAACCCTAATTTTCCAGCCCTTTAGGTTACCCAGGATGCCTTTCGTGGGGTATACCCTCCCTATCCCTAAAAGTTAGGGATTTCCTATTAAGGTGAAAGTGATGGGATATCATGTTTGTTACACTAATATCCCTTACTTTCATTTGGCTTTGGGAAAGCACATATTGCATGATAACAATGATGACAATTAAGAGGTCACCTTCCCACTGTCACCTTAGGTAGGTGTCCCCATCACTTTAGAGGTGAGGTAGTCACCTCAAGGGGGGAATCTCGGTGACCCTGGGGGAATGAGATGAAGATGGATAAAGATGGAAATGAAGTCCCTAGAGGTCAAATATAAATGGTATGAAGGTCTTGGAATGAAGTCTTTGGAAGGTCCAAGGGTTTCCAAGTATGTTGAGTAACCTGCAAATGGTGAAATACTTGCCCGAGACACAAGAAAAACAAGCATATATTGAAATATAATCAATTGGACAAGCAAGTTAAGCTTGTTGTCCCTACTAGTAGTTGTTAGTAACAATGTATATCAACAATAAAATGTCACCATAAGCTGCAAAATAAATGCTAGAGATCAAGTAAAAGACACAAGAGAAAGACTAGAAAAACTCGAGATGAAAATCCAAGATATTAGCATGAAAATATAAGGTTGTTGTAAACACTTTTATGCAGAAAATTATATCAACCTTATGGCTATAACAATAAATTTATTACAACAAAAAAATCATTCACTTAAACTCCTCCAAACATTTCCAAAAAGTGCGTTAGAGCAAGCAAGACAAGTGTGCAAACTTTGGGCAATTTCCTGTGGTTGATAAAAGAGTTATTCAAGCAATTGAGTTAGGGTTATTGCATCCCTAATGGATGAATATGTAAATTTGTAACATCATCAAGAAATATACCTTTGATGGGGACACCCTAGTGGTTGTGATGTGCCCAAGGCACAAGGAAGACAATCCAAGTTGCAAGAAGTAAAAACGATAAGAAATTATGTTTCCCAATGCAATATTTTGTTTCTCCAATGCAAAATTAGTGCCTTTAGTTATGGGCTAATGGGGTAAAAAAAAATATCTAGGGTTACTAAACCCTTGGGGGTGTAAATCCTCTTACTTCCCAAGGTAAACAACCTAGCTAGGGTTTAAAGATGAGGGGTGTAAATCCTCTTACTTCCTTAACAAAACCCTTGCAAAATAACTTGATAAAATGGTGGAAACTAGGATAGTGGTGTAGATCCTTATACTCCCTATCTAGACTTGGACAAAAAAACCTCAAATTGAATTACAAATGATAATAACAAGGTAAAGAAACCATACCATTCAAGAAAAAGCCTTAACATGCCAAAGTAAACCTCCACAATAACAAGAAAATGACCTCCTAAGGATAGAAAAACATCGTCATCATTCAACCATAACCAAAAAGAATTATTCCATAGCACCAAAGGTAAAATACTCCAAGTGTAGTGAAAATTTCAGACCAAATACTTCTCACAAGAGGGAGAGTTACGATAAAATGAGATCTCATGATCTCTTATTTATACAAAATGTCACTAAGATAGTTTGTCCACATAATTAAGGGTAAAACACAAGACCAGGGGTCAAAAACCCTAATATTTCCCCTTTTACAAAGTAACATTTAAACAATTCATTTTAATTTCACTTTTGCACGAAGAAAAATCCCTAGTCATATGGACGTCACCCCTTTCGGGGACGATTTGGCACTAGGAGAAGGTCGTTGGTGATTTAGAAGTGTAGAAAGGATTACCAAAGCCACATGTCAAACATCCCAACAAATTCCTTCATGATCAAGGCTCAATCCCCTCAAAACTTCCTTGTTCCAATACATGTCAACTCACCACCAAACCCTAACCCCCCTAGGTGGTGTCATGCCTCTAGAGGTGACGTTTTGCCTCTCCTAGGAAAAATGTTTGGCATGTGGGGGATAGGTTATGTCATCCAAGTCATATTCTAGAACTTCAAAGTCCGATATCTCTCATCTGGCATGTGGGCCCTTGGCATCCACCTATGGGCTTCAAGCCCCATGGAAGCCCAAGCTAGGCTTGTTCTTCCAAAATTGTCCACCAACTAGGTCCTGCAAAGACAAATAAGCACGCCCTCCAAGGATCTCAAGTCATAAAATCATGATAAGTGAATCCAATCAATAAATGAGCCACCTAAGCATGTGGATTAAAGATCACTATGTCAAACAATTAAGTGCTCAAAGACATTATGCAACTTGTCAAGCTTGAATATGGAAGGGTTGATGAGGTGTTCAATTGGGTAGATCTTTCCATAGGTCAAGGAGAGTTTCCAAGAGATCCCTCTCTAATCCATGTAAAGTGGGTGAAGTGGTTAGGGTCAAGACTCAATGGGAATAGGGCTCATGACATACAAGAGGTCATAGTGTCTCATTGATGGGTGCCTTTGTAGAGGGTGTGTGGTACCTTCATACGCAATGCAATTTTTCCAAAACCATTATTTTTCCATTCTTTCATTATTTCATAAATTTAAGGAAAGATGAAGGCAACTTCCCTGGCGTGGTGTCCATACAATGGCAGTGTCACCCAAAAACACCTAGTGGAAATGAGAAGGTTGGTTTGTGATGAGACCCCCTTTCTTTCAGCGATGCAACTGAGAGCCATTACCCTGGATTGTTGACGAGATGATGGAAACATCATACCACTATATATTCATGGACATGATAGGTTGCCTCGTGATGAGACCTCCTATCCTCCAACTAGCCTTTTAAGCATTCTTAATCATAGTTTATTGTGGGTTCCCCTTTTCTCAAAGATAAGTATTTCATTCCTTTCTTGGGTGATCCCCGGGAGAAGCATATAGAAGGTTCATACATAGGATTTTATCTTTTACCCAACATCAATCCCTCTAGGCCTTCATCCCCTTCTTCCCATAGAATGAGGGACAACCCCTTCTTGGGTCAGTACACCCTAAAATCCAAATAGATAAGGAAATGGGGAGAAATAGTGATGGAAAGTATGGTCGGGAATGGTACTATGGCTCTTCAAGGGAGTTCCTAGTAGAAAAACCATCCCCAAGGAAAACCACTTACTAGGGCACAATGTCAACCACCAAGGTCAAGCGGGGTAAAATGCATAATGTCCAATCATATATGATGAAATCTAAAGCAATCTAAGATACAACATACTTAAATGCCTTAAATATTGAAATGATTCTCACCATAATAATGACTTGTACCTCATGGAGCACGACCCACTGCCTTCCAGAAGTTAGCTGATGTGGTGAATGCCATCAGAAAATCTACGACCTTTGTGGTGGTGAGAAGGGTCTCCAACTGTGCAAAAGGATATTGTTGGTCATGTAGTTTCTCAGTACTCCATATCTGCAACCTGAGGGCCTCGAGACACGAATTCCTTAGTTATCCACAAAATGGGGATAACATCTAGCTCCTACTTGGGGACATGTGTTCGTCGTAGAGTGCATGAGAACCACAACATCTCCTAGTAGACCTGTTCCTTCCAAAAATCAGATAAAGGGATTAGGAAATCTACGGTGGTGCTATTACCCTTTATCCATATACCAATAAAATCCAAAAATGAAAATTAATCTAGAAGAGAAAAATTTTGACATTTTTTAAAAAACTTCTAAACTAAGCATGAAATCAATATGCAAGTATAAAAATTAAATATGAAATGCATCTAAAATAATATGATAAATCAAGATGCAAATGCAGGGGAAACAAATATGACCTACCTACTTACCTAGGGCCTTGGGGCCCTGAAGATCATTTGATGAGTAATTTCAGGTGAATTCATACAACCAGTGCAACTAACTGATCATCTCATCAAAGTATCCCCCCCTGTGGTTAATCATGTAATACAAAAAAGATAAGTTAAGACCATAATAATCATGAGTATAAACAAATATATAATTGATCATGAAATAAAACTCATGGAGATGGGTGGGAGGGAGGAAGTCATGTTGGAAAGAGAAACCATTAGCCTGATCGCCTTGCCTGAAAGTGTAGCCACAAACTTGATCAATCCATATACGAAGAATGATACCATATATAGACAACAAATCATCTTAATCTTCACTCAGAATATCAATTCTCCCTTAAGGATGAGAAAGGACAAGAGATCCCAGGAAAACCCTATGATTTCCCAAATGAGGGGAAACGAGGTAAGGCACAACCTTATAGAGAAAATCCTCCATTGGACTTAGGAAGCGTCTCTTATTTGTTTGTAAATCCTTGCCCAAAGACTCAACATGAAAGTGCTTCTTTTTGGTAGTGAAAACATCAAACTACTTTTGGCTGGCCACATCCTGGTGTCTATCAAAATATGAGCATAATGGATAAAAGTCCTCATAGAAGAAATATGCATCCTGAAAAGGGTATGTATCAGGGGATGGACAAAAATCATCCTGAAAATCTTGTGTTGGATCATCCTCGAATCAATGGAACAAATTTGTAACCATATCATCATCAAGTTGGCACATATATGGACCATTCATTTGTAAAAATAAATCCTCTCAATAAATTCTTTATGTATCCTTTATCCGAGATGTGCCTTCAATATCGTAGATAGGATATCCTTAAAAAATGAAACATACCAAATCCCATCTGCATCTCCCAGTCTATATGAGATCATCAATGTGATCGTCAACTATATCCAGGGGTTATTCCATGATTTCATCTATATCATAGTGTTATCACTCCAGGAAACTCTCCTAGGCTGTAAGTCAGAGATGCCTGGTAACTTAATCTTTTTGAAAACTATTTTCTCAATAATAGGTGTGGGTTTGGATCAAGATGAATATCTTAACCTCTGGATTGTATTCTCAAGACAATCTTAACTATATTCACGCAACACAAGGCCTTCAAGAGCTATTGTCAAATAGGTTTGTATAACAAATGGATAAGAAAACTAATCAGTTAACCAAAACATACATAAACCATATATATGATGGGTCAACAAACTAGCCAAGGATGCTTATGATTCTTTCTTAACAATCAAAAGTAAGATGACAGTTACCATAGGATCATTAAACAGAGACAAAAGAACTAATTCCACTCCTAAGCATAGACAAAGATGAAAGAAGGTATGACAGTAACAAATGAAAGAAGCTTGTAGACTGATATATTAAAGAAAGTGTCTTTCATACAAAATAGTAGAATATAGAACTCAAAATTGAACCATCTGTTCATCTTCAGTTTTCATCTTTATAGCCTTTACAACACAATATCTAGATCCTGAATTAATAGATTAGATATGCCTAAAATAGAAAGTCAAAACTAACTTGCAAAAGATAAGGAATGATCCTCAAAATGAGGCCAATCCCACATTTCATGGTCTTCATATCTTGTAGAGTCCTTATGCAGTGTAGAATAGCCTTCCAAGGCTGATTGATGACTCTTCCAAGAGATAAAGTTCGAATTTGTTGAGCTGTGCAAAAAATACCAATTTGTTGCCACCAAGATAGGTGCCAAAACCAACTTGGCTACCTTTGCTAATCCTTATGCATCAAAAATGGATCTTGAAAATGAATATATAATTCATCATCCATCCATCATGAGTGTTTTCAAATGATTTGAATTGGAAAAACCTCAATCTATGCAAAATTTATCTTCCTCTGTCCAGTTACAGGTTTTGGTGGTTAACATAGAGGACTTCTGGGTGTGTTATCTACCAAAAGCTCTTCTTTCGGTGGTTAATGAATAGTCATCCTGTTCGCCTAAACCACCGAAAACTTAGCCTTTTCAAAACTTCAAAATTTTAAAAAATGATTACCTTGATGCTTTGCTGAGTATTCAAGGTCTTTTGGACGATCCAACTCTTCCTCGTGCAGATCTGCGAACTTCAACTTGCTATGTGGAAGACTGTGGTATATTTACCATTGTTGTAGCTAACTCGGCTAGAGTTTCCAAACCTATTTGCTCCTGTGTTGGAGGTTGAGAATCTTTTAATTTCAGCCTCAGAATTCTAAGCCGCCTGTACAGCTTCATGTTCTCCCTTATCAACACCATGTTCATGTCCTTGATTTTATCATGCTTTTCCTTGAGACTTTGGTTCATGTTGAAAAGTTCCGCATTTCTTTCAGTCAAGTCTGTATTTTCCTTTTTAATAACTCTTTCTAAGACTTCCATCTCATAGACTTGTTTCAGGAGTTTATTGATTTTCTGAGCCTTAGATGGTTTAGGCTTGCTTGAAGAGGCCTTTGCTAATGGTTGAATGTGTTCATCTAGAGGAGTTGGTGAGGGCAGGTTGGGATAATCTTCTGCAAATTTCTCAACCTGTTCATCACCTTGTGTCTCTGCTAATTCCTGCTCTGGCTCTGAGTCACTGTATGGTAAGTTTAAAGGGTTACCTCCTTCAGCAAGGTCCTTGGTCTACTCACCCTCAAATTGTAACTTTCTTTTGGTTCTTTTTCTTTTAGCAGAGGATGATTCTCTTGGTTCTCTTGGTGGTGAGATATCCTTTCGTTTTCTATGAATTCTCTTAGGAGTAATGGTCTTCTTAGTGGCAACTTTTTTACCCTTATCCTCCTGTTGCCAATCAGTCTGAAATTCATTCCAGAAGTGGAAGTAGTTCCAATCTACTTGCCTTTTCTTCAATGACTCTTTGACAATGAGAGTAATGAGTCCTTGATGAGACAATCTACTTGCCACCTTAGTGGGCTTGGCCTTGACCTGCCTAGCCATTTTTGTGAGGGCTTTGTGCAAGTAAAATGGTAAATTGATAGGAGATCTCCCTGTGAAGTGATTTAAAAGTTTGAAGTGGTAGAACATGACTCTGTTGTATCTACCTTCACAGGTGATATAGACAAAGATTGCCTTTAGGAGAGATTGCCACTTAGGTTCCAGATAAGACATTGGTATGTCTTTTTTCCATATAAGATCTTTGTACAAAGGCTACAGGTAGGACCTAAATTCAATGTTTGAAGGCACAGTTGATTTGAACCAACAATCGCCTGTTCTGGGGAGACCAGTGAACTCAGCTATGGCTGCCTCATCAACCACAAACTGCTCCTTTCCCACTATTGTTATTCTTCCATCATATGAGATAGCAAAGGTTTCAGACACCTGTTGGTGAAAATCTGTCAGTTTTTCACAATATGCATAGACTCCAATTTTCTTGAAGAACTCGACCACCTCAGGGTGAGCCTCAAGGTACTAAACTCCATCCAATTCATCCCTTAGAACTGGCCCTGCTTTCGGCATTTAGTAATTACTGACCTGTACCTGCGATTTAGGAAAAACTTCGTGCCAAGGAGACAAAGACTCTATTATTTAGGGTGACAGGGAGTATGACTCGGAGAAAAACAAATGGGATAGGGTGACTCAGAGTTCTAATCGCATAGCTCGACCACTAACCGAAACTAAACAACAGACTGACTGAATACAGCCGAAAATTTCGAGTTTAGGTGAGATATAAAATCAAATTGAAACAGTATGGAATTCAAACTACCTGATGAATCGAATTGGCTTGATTGGTTTGACAATTGGCTCGATAACCATCTGCTGAAATTGAACTCCACTCGACAATCACCACAAGAAGTGGGATTATGACCTCTAAGTATGCGTTTACTTGATGAAAACACGGGCTCAAGTCTGTCAAAATCACTCTCAGATTCGAATTGGTAATTAATGGAATCAAAACAGAGATTAATCGAGGTCATAATGGATCTGTTTCCTCGCAACTGAAGATAATGAGGGGCTATGTGACTAATCATTTCTGTTAGTCGGGAATCACACATGAGTTTATGTGTCTTTGTCGAGCCTTAATTATGAAATGACAAATGTAGTTAAAAGGACAACATGGTATCAATATTCAGATAGATACAACGATAACATGCATACCTTACCACCTCCATGGAATTTCGATGGTTATGTCTTCATGATTACGCCAATTGACAGCTGGCTCGTGCGAAAGCACGGGCTTTTCATTTTTCCCGTTGAAATCTTTTCGGTGGTTAACTGAGCTTTTGCTTTTCCCTCTTAACTATCGAGAATGAAGGCTTTCAATGGTTAATGAGCACGTTTCAGGATCGCCTAAACCACCGAAACCTGAGATTTTGTCTTTTTCTTGACCAAACCAGATCAAAATTTCTTTCCAAGTTTATTTACAGAAAATAGACTCTCTAACATACCTAAAAAAATTTAGAAATAAATTTTTTGGACCACAATCTATCACCTAAAAAGCAATATCTACACCAATTTATTTGAGGAGATAACACTGGCTCCTATTGGGGATGAACGCCTCCCTATGAGGTTTCAAGAACCACAAAACCAATGCCTTTCCTGAAAAAAGAAAACTTAAAACTATCTGCTAGTGTTTCCTTTGGGCATGGAGTTATTCTGTAAAAATAAAGACTGAAAATAAAATTACAATGACAAGGCTTCACAGCCTTAGACAAAATAGAGTTTCATAAATCACCCGTTGACTGGGCCATCGAACATTTCTTCACCTCCCAGACTCTACAGGATGAATGTGTTGTGGTGCTGTACTTGAGTTATCATGAAAGGGTCGATCCACAAAGAATCGGACTTGTTATGTTTTCCTTTATCCTGTCTGAGAGCATCCCATTTCAGAACCCATTCACCAACCTAAAAATTATCCACCTTTTCCCTCTTGTCAAATGTATCCTTGATCCTCTTTTTATGAGCCTCTGATCTGTCCACTAACTATTCACGGACTTGCTGCAGTTCTACTAAATCGAGCATTCTTCTTACCATATCATTTGACTCAGTTTGCTCTTCCTGAAAGAATCTAGCCACTGGTAAAATTAACTGAACAGGAAAAATGGCATTGATCCCATAGACCAATTTGAATGGAGAGGTTCCTATGGAATTTTTTATGGTTACTCTGTCTGCCCACAGAGAAAATTTTAGTTTAGAATCCCAATTCTTTTTGTTCTCCTCTAACATCTTTCTGATGATTCTGATTAAGCTCTTATTGGATGATTCGGCCAGGCCATTACCTTGAGGGTAGTAGGGGGTTGAATGTACCAACTGGATGCCCATTGATTCACACAGGGCGACCAATGCATCTGCTTTGAAAGATGTTGCATTATCTGTTACCAGCCTTTTGGGGAAACTGAATCTGCTCAAGATGTTTTCATAAAGAAATTTCATGACAACCTGATGAGTGGCATTTCTGGTGGGAACTGCCTCTATCCATTTTGTAAAATAATTTGTGGCTACTAAGATCCACTTATGTTGACCACTAGACGAAGGATTTATCTCACCTATAAAATCTAAACCTCACAGCTGAAAAGGGCCATTCACTACTATAGATCTCAGGGGCAAATATTTTAGTTGTTGTTTTCCTGTGAATCTTTGACATTTATAACAAGCTTTGACGAAGGCACACACATCTGAGAAAAGAAAAGGCCAATAGTACCCATCCCTTAGAATTTTATGAACTGTGGTCTTCCAGTAATGATGACCTCCACAAACACTTCAATGAAACTGACGTATAACTTCCACTGACTCTTCTTTGTCTAAACATCTGAGTAGTAAACCAGCAGGGTCTTTCTAATATAATAGATTATTGTAAATGCAAAATTTGATGGCTCTGAGCTTAAGGGCTTGGGCTTGAGTCATGTTGAATTCAGGAGGAACCTCTAGATTTTGTAAAAAATGTATAATACCTGAGTACCATTCACAAGAAGACAAATGCTCTGTCACCTGTTGATTGTTATGCTATCCTTCTGCTGCCACCTCCATCTGCAAATTCACTAAATTTTCCCTTATGAAATTTATGTCCAGCAGCTCATGGTTTTCCTTCGTTAAAAGCTTAGCAAGGCCTTGTCCTTTTACCAATTTGGTGGGCTTCACTTCAATGTTGAACTCGATCAACTTTTCAATCCATTTAGCTCTCTTTCCATCAATATCAGGCTAAGTCAAAACATCTTTCACGAAGGGTGAAGGAACATATGCAATGAATTTTGAGTGGAGGATATAAATTCTGAAAGATTTTAAAGATTTTATGAGAGCATAGGCTTGTTTTTCAATAGGATCATACCTTAGTTCAGCATCTCTGAGTGTTTTTCTGAAGAAGGCAACTGGGTGATCCATATTGTCATCATCTTTCTGTAGCAGGACTGTTGCCACTGTGTCATAAGAAGCGAAGGAAAAAATGTAGAAACTCTTTCTGTAATCCAGACTGATCAGAGTTGGGGATTCCATGATAGCCTGTTTGATATCCTGAAATGAATTCCTTGCATTGTCTGTCCATTTTATCTCAGACCCCTTTTTCAACATACATGTTATGTGTTTTACTAGCTCGGAAAAATTTGGAACAAATCTTCTAACAAAATTAATCTTACCAAGCAGTGATTGAATGTCCTTTTTCGACCTTGGTAAGGACAACCTCTGAATTTCTTCCACTCGATCTGGATCAATTTTCACGCCTTCTACTGAGACAATGTGGCCTAGGAGCTTGCCTTTCCTGAGAGAAAAATGGGACTTTTTGGGATTCAATGAAATTCTCAACTGCCTGCACTTCAGAAAAACTCTTTTTAAATGCTTTAGATGCTCTTCATGACTGCTGGAATAAAATGTGATGTCATCAAGATAGATGAGGACAAACTTGTCCTTCTCACCCATGAAAGCTATGTCCATGGCCCTTTGAAATGTGGACCCAGCATTCATTAATCCGAATGGAATTTTGGCGTACATAAAGGTACCCCAAGGAGTAGTAAAAGCAGTCTTCTCTTAGTCATCAGGATGGACAGAAATCTGGTTATAGCCAGAAAAACCATCTAGGAAAGACATAACACTAGCCTCTGAAATTCTTTGCAGCAAATGTTCCATCTTAGGTAGGGGATAGTTATCTTTCTTAGAGCATCTATTTAGGTTTCTAAAGTCCACACATAACCTGACCTCACCATTTTTCTTTCTCACTATTACTAGATTTGCAATCCATTTAGAGTATCTCAAAGGGATTATGATCTTAGCATCAAGAAGCTTTTTGATTTCTCTTTTAATCACAGGAAAAAGAAGAGGACTGATAGGTATGAGATTTTGTTTGAAAGGGATGGTTTCCTTTTCAAGTGGGATCTTATGTTGAATGATCTCAGGGTTATAAGTTTTCAGATCACTATATTTCCAAGAAAAAACATTAGAAAATTCTTTCAAAATGCTGCAATATTCGGACTTCTGATCAGTAGTCAATTCAGAGGATAGATTTATGAATTTAGGTTGGCATTCGCTTCCTATGTTTTGATCATGAACAATAGGCTCTTTCTCCTACTTATCTGGCTTGTAGGGGACATCGTTATGATCAAATAGCTTTTCAAGAGGTACCAAACCCCGAGGTATATAATTGTTAGGTAGTTGAACAATATCATGCTGACCCAATTTTTGTTTTAGCTTAGGCTTCTGGGATTCCTCTATATTTATATTTTTCTGGTCGACATGCATATCAGAAAATTCATCTACCACCTGGAGAAATCTATTAAGTTCATCATCATCTTCAAAAAATTTCCAGTATTTAATATTGTCGGGCAAAGATGGCCTATATTTGACTTGGATTTCATAATTGAGCCTGGAGGGCATGGGAGGAATAAAAATGTTGGTTGAAACAGCAAGGGAATCCGCAAGATGATTCATATCTCTGGGTATATAAGAAATCTCAAAAATGGAAAAAGAATCTCTAATTTTCCATACGTCATCCCTGTAGGCTTTCAATCTGGCATGCTTTGCTTGGAAAGTACTGTTTACTTGTTGTATGATGAGATCTTCATCTCTGAACACGTTTAATCCTTTTATCCCCATCTCCTTAGCTGAATTTAATCCCAATAGCAAGGCCTCATACTCTGCTATGTTGTTAGTAGTTTTGAAATCAAGCTTAAAAGACAAATCTATAGTCTCCTTCGAAGGAGAAATTAAAACTACACCTGCACCTGCTGAGTCTTTAGTACTGGCACCATCAAAATACATAGTCCAAACTTGAACACCCTTTTCATCAGTTCGTTGTTCAGTGGGCTTTACAAGCTGCAAAGGAGCTGATTGAGAATCATCTATTTGAAGAATACATGAGCCAAAGTCTATATCTACAGCATAAATAGGATGATTTACATAATTTTTTGCATCACTGATGATGTAGGCAAGTTGATTTTCTCTGTAGAGTATTTTTAACTCTCCTCCAAACACTGGGGTCGTAGCATACGAAAGATCCATATACAAGGTACCCCCCAACCTTTTGCTCCATGGACGTGACAAGAGGAGACCAAAATTGGGTGGAATATCAACAACCATGACATCCATTACCATGCTCCTCATTGGCAATTGGGCAAGGTTTATAACAAGGTATTTTATGAGGCCAAGGCATCTGACATTCCTAGAGTCAAAAGAGAAGAGATATTGATATGGTTTGGTGACCTCAAGCCCAAGCTCATCCATCACTGCTTTGGGCATGAGATTATGTGATGCTCCTGAATCAAGCAAGCAGTTGTGAAGGATTTTATCATGAACATTTAGGGATATATAGAATAGTGGAAAAGAATCATCTCGGTCTTCATTTATAGGCCCTATAGTTACTGTTGGCTTGTCATCTTGTAAGTTTACAAAATCAACATATGAAGAGGTCTCTGGTTCAAGGGACTTCAGGATGGCAGACTTAAAAATATCATTCTTTATGAGTTCGGTCAATGGCATAGGTATTTTTACTTTATGAATTTCTGATTCGAAATTAAAAGAATATGTTGATTTGTCAGAAGTTTTTACCTCGTTGGAAGGGGCTTAGAGAATGACTTACTCCTTGATTAGGGGTTGTGATTTCTTCTGCTGCTGTTTTGCAGGGGTGGAGGTCTATTTTACAGGAGCAACAGGCTGCTTGGTAGCAACTTCTTTCTTCTTCACAGGAGAAGTGGGCAATGGTTTAGGGGCAACATTTTTTTATCTTAAATTATAACCTTGCTGATCATCCGTCTGATAGACGGATTCTTCAATACTTGCCTCATGAATTTCCTGATCCATCAGGGCTTCTTCATAATCTACTTCTGTCAAAAAGGAGGAATCATTTTCATCACCAAAACAATTTATGTCATATGCTTCTTCAACGTCATCATGAGATATCTGTTGTTCTTCTTCTAGCATTGTATTTTGGAAAGGGGGTCTGATTCTCTTATCATCAGCTGCATTCTTGTCTCTCTGAAGAATCTGGACTTGTTGATTGTTTCTTCTGTAAGGAAAACCATTTGGATTTCTAGGGACAAAAGCATTTGGCTTTTTTGTCCTTGCTGGTTGTTGGTTCTGAATCTTCAATTTTGACATTTCAGATGTCAAGTTGTCCAACATCTTGGCCATCTTTTCCATTTTGCTATTATAAGAAGAAGGGGGCTCAATAGAAAACTTCTTTCTCTCAACCTTTCCTTTGAGTTTCTAAGATGCCATAATATTTTATTCGACTTCGAGGGCATCATCTTGCATTAAAGCAAGTGTGGTTGATCTTCTTTCTCTAAGGATTAGACAAAAATCTGGATCAAAAGCAGCAGAAAATGTGATCTTTGCTGATGCATCACTTGGCTTGATCTCTACAGGGATCTTGCCAAACATTCTATTAAATATTTTGATGAAGTCTGAGACCGACTCCCCATCTTCTCTTCTTAAGTTTCCAAATTCAGAAATGTAATATAGTAGATCTCTTCTTTCTCCCCAGTGTTTTAAGAACACCTCATCTAGTTGCTCAATACCTGTCACTAAATTTGCCGATAGCTATTTGAACCACTTTTGGGCTTGGCCATCCAAAATCTACACAAAAACTCTGGTCCACACATCTTCTTCTAAAATTTTAATATTTTCAGCATAAGCATAAAAAGATTCTATATGTTCTTCAGCAGTATAATCCCCAACTCTGATAAACTTTGGCATACATTTATGATAATCTCCCGTTGGCATGGTGGATAAGGGATTAGGCAAGACAAGTGGAGCATACCTATTTGCTAAAATCTGTTCCATCTTGGTTAAAGGGACAACCGTGGAAATCTTGGGGGCTGATATAGAAGAAGAATTTTCATGAGATGAAGGTTGAGATGGGATGGCCGAGTTTAAATAAAATGGTTGTCTTACTTCACTTTGAGAAAAAATTTCATAAATGGGTGGAAAATAAGAAGCCTTGTAAAAATGACCAAGCAATAAGGCTAAGCTTTCTTCTCCCTTAGAGGACAGATCGTGTAAAATATCTTCGAGAACATGCAGATTAGTATGAGTGTAGAAAACACCCTCTATAGGCTTTGTGGGTGAGGAATTCAAAGAAGAAGAAGAAGAGGTTTCGTTTTGCTAAGGGGACCCTGTAATTACCTATTTAAGGTTGGATATAATATCATGCTCAAAAACAGAGTCTGTAACATTAGAGGAAAGTGAAGGCTCCTCAACCTTCAATTTTTCAAATACAATTTCAATTTCCTGAGAACTATGAGTTTCAGCAACAGAGGATTCAACTGGAGGTCTTTTAGATATGAAAGAAGAAGTGTCAGTTTGAATACCTGGATTTGATGTCTTTGTAGATCTGGAAGCCTATCTTTGTAAATCCTTTCCCCTACTGATGATCTTCTCAGGGTCTGGAACTCGTGCTGCCAGTGGGCCTTCTTGGTTCGCCCTGGTGTTAGCTCTTTTCGGAGCCACTTCATTTAAATGGAGTCGCCAAATAGATTATTACAACCCAAATGATGTCCAGGCTTTGTCTATCATCAAAGATGGATCGATGTCATCTCCCAAGGAAGCTGACCTTCGATCTCCTCTCCCCAGCAATGACGCCAATCTGTTATCACTCCAGGAAACTCTCCTAGGATGTAAGTTAGAGATGCCTGGTAACTTAATCTTTTTGAAAACTATTTTTTCAATAATAGGTGTGGGTTTGGATCAAGATTAATATCTTAACCTCTGGATTGTATTCTCAACACAGTATTAACTATATTCACGCAACACAAGGCCTTCAAGAGTTATTGTCAGATAGGTTTGTATAACAAATGGATAAGAAAACTAATCAGTTAACCAAAACATACATAAACCATATATATGATGGATCAACAAACTAGCCAAGGATGCTTATGATTCTTTATTAACAATCAAAAGTAAGATGACAGTTACCATAGGATCATTAAACAGAGACAAAAGAACTAATTCCACTCCTAAGCATAGACAAAGATGAAAGAGGGTATGCCAGTAACAAATGAAAGAAGCTTGCAGGATGATATAGTAAATAAAGTGTCTTTCATACAAAACAGTAGAATATAGAACTCAAAATCGAACCCTTTGTTCATCTTCAGTTTTCAGCTTTATGGCCTTTACAACATAGTATCTAGATCCTGAATTAATGGATCAGATATGCCTAAAATAGAAAGTCAAAACTAACTTGCAAAAGATAAGGAATGATCCTCAAAATGAGGTCAATCCCACATTTCATGGTCATCATATCTTGTAGATTCCTTATGCAGTGCAGAATAACCTTCCAAGGCTGATTGATGACTCTTCCAAGAGATAAAATTTGAATTTGTTCAGCTATGCAAAAAATCTCAATTTGTTGCCACCAAGATAGGTGCCAAAACCAACTTGGCTACCTTTGCTAATCCTTATGCATCAAAAATGGATCTTGAAACTGAATATATAATTCATCATCCATCCATCATGAGTGTTTTCAAATGATTTGGATTGGAAAAACCTCGATCTGTGCAAAATTTAGCTTCCTCTATCCAGTTATAGGTTTCGGTGGTTAACATAGAGGACTTCTGGGTGTGTTATCTATTGAAATCTCTGCTTTCGATGGTTAATGAAAAGTCGTCCTATTCGCCTAAACCACCGAAAACTTAGCTTTGTCAAAACTTCAAAATTTGAAAAAATGATTACCTTGATGCTTTGCTGAGTGTTCAAGGTCTTTTGGACGATGCAACTCTTCCTCGTGTAGATCTGCGAACTTCAACTTGCTCTGTGGAAGACTGTGGTATATTTACCATTGTTCTAGCTAACTCAGCTAGAGTTTCCAAACTTGTTTTCTCTTGTGTTGGAGGTTGATAATCTTTTCATTTCAGCCTCAGAATTCTAAGCTTCCTATATAGCTTCATGTTCTCCCTTATCAACACCCTATTCTTGTCCTTGATTTTATCATGCTTTTCCTTGAGACTTTGGTTCATGTTGAAAAGTTCTCCATTTCTTCCAGTCAAGTCTGTATTTGCATTTTTAATAACTCTTTCTAAGACTTCCATCTCATAGACTTGTTTTAGGATTTTATTGATTTTCTGAGCCTTAGATGGTTTAGGCTTGCTTGAAGAGGCTTTTGCTAATGGTTGAATGTGTTCATCTGGAGGAGTTGGTGAGGGTAGGTTGGGATAATATTCTACAACTTGCTCAGCCTGTTGATCACTTTGTGTCTCTGCTAACTCCTGCTCTGGCTCTGAGTCACTGTATGGTAAGTTTAAAGGGTTACCTCCTTCAGCAAGGTCCTTGGTCTTCTCACCCTCAAACTGTAACTTTATTTTGGTTCTTTTTATTTTAGCAGAGGATGATTCTATCGGTTCTCTTGGTGGTGAGATAGCATTTTGTTTTCTATGACTTCTCTTAGGAGTAATGGTCTTCTTAGTGGCAGATTTTTTACCCTTCTCCTCCTGTTTCCAATCAGTCTGGAATTCATTCCAGAAGAGGAAGTAGTTCCAATCTACCTTCCTTTTCTTCAATGAC
>SNQJ01S0058247.1:24005-53182 GCA_010110895.2 Picea sitchensis
GCCACCGATATCCACCTGGATCAATACTGTGCGAAAACTCAAAAACTGAAAGAAGCAATGGTGGGGGTCCAAGTGGAATAGGTGGGTGGCCACCAATATCCACCTGGATCAATCCATGTGTAAGAACAAGCTCCCCCTAGGTCTCGATCTGCCAGGGTGACTCTGAAGGAAACGTCCTTCTTTTTTCCAGTGCAAATATTCAATTTCTTCTTACCCCTTGATGAGGTTACAACATCCATCTATGGGATTTAAGCCCCCATGAAGGTCCAAGCTAATCATTCCCTCATGTGTACCTGTCTATTGGGAAAGGTCTTGTAGAAACAACAAGTATGCCCTCCAGGGGTTCATAAGTCACAGAGATCATAGCATGTAAATCACATCCAATAATTAAATTACCCAAACATGTGCATCAAACCCCCCTTAACCCAAAAAAATGCTCAAAGACATTATGCAACTTGACAAGTTAGGTTTGAAGAAGGTCTCAGAGTGTCCTATTGGGCTAACCTCTCTTAAGTTTGGGGTGTTTCCCAGGTGGGATCCAATCAAAGTCATGTAAGTGTATGAGGTGGCATAGGGTAAGTATTTGGGCATGGGGTGCATGTAATAACAGGGAAATTTAAAGTCTTATCTGTGGGTGCCTTTGTAGAGGGCGATCTACACCTTGTCATAAATGCAAATGTTTCCTAGCCCATTCATTTCCTTCTGTTCTTAGCTTTATTTCTTTTGATCTTTTTTTTTCAAGGGAAAAGTTGAGGGCCATTGTCTTGGTTTGATGACCAGAGGTGACAGTGTTATCCACAAACACTTCACGAAAATGAGAAGGTTGGCTCGTGATGAGACCCCCTTTCTCTTGGTTATGCCACCAAGAGCCACTACCCTAGTTTGATGTCCAGATATGTGGTAGTGTCATACTGCTACATGCCCATGGTCATAATAGGTCGGCTCGTGATGAGACCTCATATCCATCAACTAGTACCTTGAGTGTTTATGTATCTTATGGGTCCCTTTTTCTTACTGAGAATATTTTCACTGCTTTCTTGGGGATCCCTAGTCAAAGCATCTCAAAGTCTTCAACATTGTATTTTAACTCTTGCCATCTAATTTTACCCTTTAGGCCTTTAGCCCCTTCTTCCCACAAGGTAAGGTACAACCCTTCCTAGCGTAGCCAATCCCAATGCCCAAACAAGGATAGGAGGGATGGAAGGAATAATGATGGAAAGTGGTAAGTATGGAGGGAACATACGTTGAATTTTCACAGACCCACCCAGTAGCAACCCATCCTAAAGGGAAACCAACTTACTAGGGCACTGTGTTACCCTTCCAAGTATAATCGAGGAAAAGAGCATAATTTCCAAGCAAACATCATTAAATGAAGAAGGATTCAATACAACATATTCAGGTACTTCAAAAATTAGAGTGATACATACCATGATACCCGGGCTCATTACCTCATGGAGCAATACCCATTGCTACTTCAAGACTAGGCTGGTGGGATGGATAATGTTGTTGGTGATGAATGGACTGCACTGAAGAAAACAGGGGCCCTCTAGGGCCATTCTCAAGTTGTCTGGCTCTCGGTACTCCATGTCTAGATTCTGTGGGCCTCGAGACACGATCTCCTTAGTTATCCCTAGGCTAGGGGATAACATCCATTTAGTGGTTGGGTTAGGCTTTGCCCAACCTACAACTTGTGCGATAACATGACTCGATGATTGTTAATCTTTGCAATCACCACACCATGGGTCCCTCAATGTGTAGCATACTAGCCATAAATTTTAGTTCAATATGGAATTGAAACTTTATTATATTTTCAAATGTGAAAAATATATGGATTTGATTATGGAATTTATCGTTGGATTATTCTCAAAACATGTCAAATCTTCGGGAAGGTATGACTGAATGTGTCTTCATTTATTACACCAAAGTGTCTATGTTTCCTAATCTTTAATGTGATGTTTACTACTCTACACATGCGTGAAGTCTTATTCTTCATGGACGCCACGCATGGTTACTTTCCACCCCTGCGTCTTCACCCAAGATGTTTACTTGTCACGTCAGCCCTTGGCGAGTCAGGTTGCTTCTTTACATGGATCCAATTTCTTGGTATTTTCCATTGAGGATCTTTAGTAATCATGGTTGGACCTAGGGTAATATGTTGGCTTCCCAATCTTGAACTAATTTCAACCTCAGGCTTGCACTACATGTCTTCTAGCTTGATGATAGTTGAAGGAACATGAGGAACATAACTTCATACCAACACGGTGCACTTAGTTTTCAAATGGCTCCTTCACACATTTAGATTCTGCTTGGCCACCCAATGCCTTTCGTAGGAACACATATTTTTGGATGTTGACCCCTGGCCTAAACCTTTCCTTCGTTGAGTCCACTATTTCTACACATTTTCATAGATGTTCATGATGCATCTCCCACCATTACATGGGTATGCCTTACATCAATGTGTCAAGGGCTCGTAACCGGTGGGTTAAGGTAACTTGTTGCATTTTGGAAATGAATGTGTCCATAAAACCCACTCCATCAAATCAATATGGAGTATCAGGACTGAATCCAACATCACACGATGTGGTGGTAATTCACGTGCATCTCCATGGAGACTGTACAACTTATTTTTTCGTCTCTTCGTAGCATATTTTGAATATGTATCATATGACTTCACACTTGTCCAACTCATCTCCCCATCTACTATGGGATTGATGTAATCCTCTATGTGCCCTGTGGTTTGATATATATTTTCAATAATGGAGCTTTGATCATCCTCATTCATAGGCTCATTGTAATTGTCACCTTCATTCGCATCTAATGGCGTGATCACATGCAAAGTGTTTGTCTCAAAATACATTTTCCTTTTTTTCAAATTCAACACGACATTGTTTTCAAATGCCTAGTCAATACCAAATAGTGCAATGTAGGTATCTGAGTCATCCATGGTCTCAATCACTTCAAAATATGCCTTAGTATTCACCCCTTCAATGTTCACTTCAACCTATGCCAATCGGCCTATATGATATATTTTGTACCGATTAGCCATCCTAGGTTGAATGGGGAACCATACTAAGTTCAGTCTATCCATAAAATCCCATGATTTCTTTGGCAGGATGTTCTTACCAGATCCTAGATCCAACATGACTCCATCCATATCATAGCTTCCAAGTTCAACGGTCATCTTGAACCCTCTTCCTGTGCGCTTATTCTTATTGAACTAGCACACATCCCTTTCTGGTAGTCAGGTGGATATAAATGCAATTGTTCCTTCTTCCCCCAGACAGTTTGTTAACATGTGTGTCAACTTTCTCGTAGCATCAAGATCACTTAGAAACTTCAAACAATAGCACCAGAAGTTACTTTCTTGGTCTTTTGCTTGTCCTTCATGGCCAATGTCGAACAATTCTTCTTCTCACATCATTCACTTCAACTCTTTGCACACGTTATCCTCTATTTCCTTTTGTTCATCCTATTTCACTTCTTCCTTCCTGTGGGATTCTTCCAACGAAGTCTTCATCGTGTGTTGTATCTCTCCATGCACATGATCTTTCTCCAAAGATTTTTGTGTGGCATGCTACAATTATTCCTTTTCTTGGATTTCTCTAGCAATATTTGGGTAGTGCACTATACTTCCTCATGTACCAAGGCTTCTTCTAGTGACCTTTGCATTGTGAACTACAACTCTTTGCATGCTCTCTCCTCCTCTAGATCCCTTTGCTCATTGCACAAAATATGATTCTGTTGTGAAGTGTCAAACTTAGTAGGGGCTTGCACCACCTTTATGATCTTCCCTTTTTTTCTCTAGCCCGAGCTTTCTCCACGCTCTAAGTCCATTCTTGTTTTAGCTCCTCCTCGGGTTATCACTTGCATGTCAGATTCCTCATCCTTCTTTCGATTCCCATGCGGCTCTAAAGTTACCATGTTGTAGTGTGCCTTATTCTCTTCCCACTTCTTCAACAAGTCAGTACAGTCCTTTGTTATATGCTCGGTACTATAGCAGTACCCATAGAGAGTGAGCAGTTTGGTAAAAAATATTTAAACATGGCCTATATTGCCACAATTGAAACAAGTGGGTGGTCTCCCTCCACCTTTGTCATAGCCTCGACCTCGACCTCATCCATATCCACCCCAAGGATGTCCTTGGTATCCACCTATTTCTGCATCTCTGTGGTCACCACCTTTGTGCTCTTCCTGAACCCAGAAAGCATCATGAGTGTGGTCCTGCATCAACTAAAGGGATCGACAGTTGTTCACATCATGCCCCATGGATTTGTAGAACTCACAAAATGGAGTATAGTGATCCTTTTGCTATTTCTCAAGTGTTGGGAAGTGGGTAGGGATGTGTCCCCATTGACTACAAATATTGCACCATTCAATCTGAGGCCCAATTGAAAATGGATTTGGTGCACCCTTCACCAAGTAATTTCCCAACGTGGGACATTCATCCTTGCGATGACCCTCTTAGCGTCACGTGGTACACCACCCGTGCTCATGCACCTCCTTCATATTTTCCATATCTTGCAACTGCATTGTCATATTTTACAGCAGGGACTACACATGCACCAATCTTGTTGATGTCTCTCCACTTAATGGTGTGGCTTCTAGGGGCATCATAATCTCCACTGCCTCTTCCTAAGTAGTCACCTTCTATTAGGTGAGAAGAACTCAGATATGGGATATTAGTCCTGCAATGAACCATTCCCTATGTTGAACTTGTTGGATCTGGAATGTCAGTGTATATAATAGTATCTTGAACTATTGGGCATAATCCCATAAGGTCTCTCCAGTTTGTTGCTTGATTTCTTTGATTTCAGTAATGCACTGTGATTCTGACTTAGGCTTTTGAAACTCCCTAAGAATATCTCTCTTAATTTATGTCAAAGACCTCATCTATATTGCTAGCACAATCGCCCTGTACTTATGTACCACGTTAGATATATGTCTCTGAAAGTGATTTCCAATGGTGCAATTGTCGATGCTTCGTTTGTGATCCTCTTCACAGACTATATAGCCTCACACATGAACCAATGTTTCTCTACATAATCCTTACCCGTCCCATGGAACATGGGTAGTCTCAGTGTTTTATCTTAATTTTCCATTCTCAATCTAGGATTGTGTCCTCCAGACTGAATGTTAGTTGTCATTGTTCTTGGTATTGATACTCTTCCCTACGAAGTATTGTTGACTTTGTCTTCTTCTTCTTCACTCATATCCTCTCTTCTTTCTTCTACTACACTTTCTTCCTCTACTCCTATCACTGTGTTGTATGTTATTCTTTATTCTTTATTACAAATGTGCAAGGGAGGTGGTTCAAAGAGGGGGTGCCTCCATCTTCTCTCATCATTTCTTGTGAAGGATCCCATATATCTTCCTACCTACAGTTGCGCAAGACCATCCACTATAGCTAAAGCCTCTTCCCCTTCTCGCAGGGGTTCTTCAACATCATCACCTACTTCAATGCCTCTACTATGTGCCTCATCTTCCTTTGAGGTTGCGGCATCTCTCAATAGCCAATGGGATCAGGTTTCATCTTCTCAAACCCTATTACCACTTCTTTCGGTATCTTCATCGGATACCCTACTCCTAATTCCACGCCTCTTCATCGACCTATCTTCATATTTTCTCCTCTCTAGCACAACACTCTCTTTCGCACTTCCTCCTAGTGTGGTCTCCTTCATCTTCATTCTAGATCAGACCCCTCGTATCTCACCCCTTTCTACCTTCTTTCCACTCCTCTATTATGCTTTCCTCCTTAACTCAACTCTTCTAGCGTATCATGAGTCTCCTTCTCTCCGCTTCTCTTCTAGGTCCATTCTCTCCTCACTTCATCTCAACATATTTTGGATCCTCTCAGCAGATCCATATCCTCTCTCTCTTCTCCCCCTTCTTTTCATCCCTCCCAATGCTAGGGTGTTTACTCATCCCCCCCAATGATAGGGTGTTTACTCATCCATCCTATCTAGATCCATGCACATCAATCCTTTCTCAACAAACAACATCTTGATCCACATCGATATTTCTTCTAGCAGTCTCTACCGAGGACCTTCAACAAAATTTCTTTCAACCTCGTTGAAAGAATCATCGTATTCTATAACAAAATCAATAATGTGTCCTTCCTTCATTCGGGAAAACCAGAAATCAATTGCTCGATCCCACTTATTATCCAACACCTTCAGCCTCTCGACAGTATTCTGGTCCCAAACAAGTGGTTCTGGGGGTCTTAAAGTAGTGTTAGTGGTCGTTTTCCTCTTCAACCATTCATACAACAAACATGGAAACTTATCAAAGAAAAGCTCATGCAAATCAATGTAGATGTACCTCTCTTTCCAATGTTCAACATTGGTTATCAAGCCCTTGGTCTCTCATCGTGCAAACTCATCTTCCTTCGCAAATAACGAGTCTTTTGTTTTCTCCTGAGATGGATTCCACCTCATTCTCTCCCCTTATCACGTAATACAAAACCTCCAAGTCCCGACAACAGAACCATTTGTTGTCTCTCTTATGGGCATCCTCCCTAACATTGGGGGGTTGATGACCCAGGGTTAATCCAGAGTTTACCAACAAAACCCCAAGGCATAAACATGTCAATATTCAATCAAGGACCAAAGAAGGTCTCACCCAAGACACCATGAGAATCAAAGAGACCATCTAGTCTTGTGTCAGAGATGAAGGAATAAAGCATACAAGGAATCCACTCGGGCTGACATTCCTATCGTCTGCATGCAACCCACGCAACCTCCTTGGAGCGTGGTAGTCCTAACGAACTTGCCAACTCATCCATCATCTGGCCCACGATCTCTTGTGTTGTATGGACTCATTATTCGAGAAGATTCTTGAAGATGTTCTTCTGACTCAGTGTGCATGCGGTGTCTTTCTAATCTTCAACGCATTGTATATAAATTTGATTGGCACACACACCTTATTCCATCTATCGCACAACGGTTGATGTGTGTGACCAAAATTGATGTGTGTTTACTATTGATCTATGCACACACGCAGCCTACCCAAAAATTTGGGTGCCAATAGAGGGCACTTCACATTTTCAAAACCATAAAGAATATTTAGGATAACTAAAGCATTGAAAATGAATCCCAATCATAGAGCTTAATATTTCTACATTTGTTTTCAATTTCCACAATTGTCAAGATCATAATATTTCTAAGCACCAATAATTCTCTTCTTGACTATGTGGTTCAACTGCAATTGGGAATTCAAATCAATACATAAGTACTTGTAAAATTGCACCTCTTCAAGCTGTAATCACCATAAAAAATTTGAGGATTAATATTTTACTAAGATTTAATTACCATAATTTTGATTTTATCCATATTAATGGTAACCTTGTAATTTTTCAGAATTGTGAGAGAACTTTGAGTTTTGTATGAAGATTTTCAATATATAGTTTTTGCAAGGAAAACAATATAATCAACATATAAGAGAAGGATTACAACAAGTTCGAGCATGTTGATACCAATACATTCCTCCTCTTTTAAACATTGCTCAATGTTATTGATATAAATGTCAAAAAGGGTGGGAGAAAGGGGGCACTATTGCTTAACATCAATATTACAATTAATATTCATGAACCAATATTACTATGGATCTAAGGAGGGTTACCAATTTCTTCTAGTATTTTCCATAACTTGGTTCTAGGCATAGTGTTAATGGTTTTTCTAAAATTAATAAAACAATAAATAAGATCTTTTTTTTTGCCTCTACAATCCCGATCACCAATAATTCTAAGGGTGGCAAGGTGATTGGTTGTAGCATGTTAGTTGTTGAAAGCTGCATGTCTTTTGGCCCTTTTATTATTGTCCTCAAGACATTGACTAATTTTTCATACAAGAATCAGCCAAATAATTTTGCTAAAAGGGGCCTAATTAGGATAGTTCGATAATTAAATAGGACATTTTGATTTTCAAATGTAAAGGAAAAGACAATTAAATTTCCAATGCATTTTTTAAACAAGCCTTACTTGATAGCTTGATAGCTTGATTGAAAATAGATTAATATGAAGCACGAGGATTAAACTCCCAAGTTTTAATATCTCAACTGGATATACTTCAATGTATTTAGTTTTTCCATTTGACAAGTCCACTTAATGCCAAATTTTCTATACTTATTGAAAAAATCATTTATATAGTGATGAGTGGTTTACATGTCCTCGCAAACTTGAGGGGAAATAAAAAGTTCGTTAAGATAGGTTTTCCTATAGTTTATCTTAATATTACTAGATTTTTTATCTTTCTAGGGATGACGTTAGCCTAATATATTTTGGGTCTCTCTTTTAGATAAGCCTACAAGTCTTTCTTGATTTTTGGTTAAATATTGATATTTTTCCCTTTTATTTTATTTTATTTAAGAGCATGTAATATTTAATCTTGCTATATGTATTAGTTTCATTAGAGGGGCCTTTTAATATCTCTTGCACTTTTACATTCCACGACATGGTAGGAGTTTAAAGATGTTTTTCTGGATACACAATTTTTTAGAATTTTTTTTGCTAAGCATATGTAAAGATAGATTCAAAGTGAATTTTCATATAAGTTCTCAGTTGTACTGTTTTACATGTCATAATTGAAAATTCTTGTAAAGGTTTGAGAAAAATGAGAAGTTTTTATATGGTCAAAAAGAACTGAGTTACTTATATTGTGCATAGTAATTTCTTCCAAGGTTATATCTATATTTAAAGTTACCATGACGGGCGGGCTATGACTTGTTATTTTCATTTATTTCATCATTATCAATTTTATTTACCAAAGAAATAGAAGAGATGGCATAATCAATAAAGCTTGTCTCCTTTTTAGTGATGCAAATCATAAAGTGAAATTCAAGCCAATGATCCAACCCGATGAGGTCATCATAAGAATTCATTAAGATCTTTATTCTTATTTTTTGTATTTAAAGGTTAGGTTAGCATTCTCTTCTAACCATAAAGGATGGAGATTAGAATTATAAGTTAGAATATTGGATTATACTTTAAGACTTCTAACATTAAAATCAATAAGACTTTTAACATTAAAATCTATAAGAAGATCAATATCCTTATTATTTTTTAAAGCAACAATATTATTTTCCAAAATAATAAAAGGATGGTCACTTGTGAGATTAGGGTTCTTGCATAAGATAGAGTTAAAATGAGCATAATAACAAATAACAATAAAAATTACATATTTCTATTTAAGTGATATTGCTGGAAGAGATCACTCGTATACACTATATTCTTTGAATTACTCTTCTTAATGTAGCAACAAATATCTACAATCCTTTTAGTATGAATTTTTTTGTTCCAAAATGATTTAGGATTCATTAATATTTCATATTTCAAATCGAAGATAGTATCTAAATGCGGACCTCCTCATAAATGGGATTATTGTTGCTCCATTCATTTGATAAATAGACGGTGTTATTAGCCTGGATCGAAACCTTGTGTTGGTTGTTTACGTAGGAATAAATTTGCCAAATTGAATACATGAGTTTCAATGGTTAGAAATGTTAAAATTGAATGGTTGTGACAATGAATGTTGTCCAGTATGAAGTTTAAGTTTTTAAATTTAGTAAATTACTTATGTTGGTTGTATACTTATCTTGGGATCAAATTGTTAGAGGTGAAAACCTTTCTTCAAGTTTTTTTAATTTAAAAGACATTTTCATCTTTAAGGGACTTATCCCTCTTCGCTTATGATAGATCCAAAATTAAGATGGGTATACATTGTTCTTAATATGTGTGTGTACATTTCCTTCATATTGAGCAACACACCATTAAAATGTTTTAACCATAAAAAATAAAAAAAAATTCAATTTCTATATGGTATATATATTTATGTGTGTGTGTATACAGTTTTATTGGGCCTAATAGTTACGAACATGTGTTTCCTCCTATGAGGTCAGAGGTTCAAATCCAGAGTGGAGTAGGGTATGTATACCTCCGTAGACTTTAGCAATCAAATACACCAATTTGGTGTTTGTGAGAGAAAGGAATTACACATCCCTCAATTAAGAAATATTATATAAAAAATTAAATGTAACAATTTATTATTAAATGCAATGGTATAAATAGATATCTAAAATTTCAAATATCTTTAGTAATTTATATATGTTGAGGTATTTTCTATATAAATATTTATTTCTTATTTTAGTTTAAATTTAAAGGAAATTATACTTTTAGTGATGGCGATGATGATGTTTAGTATCCCCTAAGACTAATAACTTCTATGGAACAAATAAATGGAACCGAACTCTTTATTATTTTCAATGTCGTTTATATATTTGTACATGGTGGAAATGAAAGTACCAAGGTCCTAAAGAATACTTATTTTATGAAATTCAGTAAAGTTGTCTTTTATATTATTAAGGGTAGGTCAAGTTAAAGGGAAATGGTGTTCATCCTCAACCTCTTTTCTATAACAAAATTTACAAATTTGCTCCTCCAAACAAGTGAATGATTGTACGACTCAGTATCTCCAAGTGTAGTTTGGAAATTAATGAAGGCTAGATGAAACATAAAGGGCAATGCAAATGTTAAAAAGTAAATAAGATAAGAGAGATGAAAAACAAGAATTAAATAAAATAGAAAATGGAAATAGGAGAGAAAAGATTGGGGAATGGGAAATGAAATGTCGGGTCGGTTGGTCTTCCCCTTACCCCAACTCTCCTTATTTCTTCTTGTACTTCCACTCTCAAAGGGTTTTTTTGGCCGAGGAGAGGAGTATGCATAGAGAGCCATGAGTTGCATTGTAACCAAAGATTGTTGAAATGAAAACTAAGCAACCATTTAAAGTTGGTTTTCCAATTTGGGTTTCCAAGGTAAAATATTTGTGTCCATTATGTGATTTATTTCATTTGAAGAATTCTCTTATATGTGATTTATATGATATTCATATTTATAGTTAATATTCTATTTTGAATGTGTAAATGGCGTTAAGGAATAATTTACAGTTGCATTTATGTTGAGTTTACTCAGAATTTCATTCCCCCTGAGAAATTAAAGAATGCCAACAACACTCTAATTCCCACCATTAATCTTATTCTAGGATTTGAGATCAAAGGCTATTATGAGATGGTCATTGCAAGATAATAGTTGAGTTGCCCATTCTATCTATGAGGAATGACATTTCTTTGTCTCAAGAAACCACTGGCTGGAAAATAATCGTTCAACGAAAGAGGTTGTTTGGCATCTAAGCAAGCCAATCCCCATCTCATTCACTATTAAGAGGTCATACACATTCCCTTTAGCTTGCACATAGTCATTACCTTGAGATTGAAGTCCTAAGCCACAATTTAATCTTCTTGAGATTGTATGCATCCATGTGGGCCATATGTCCCTCACTCTCCAATCCTACACATTGGTTGGTGGATGAATAGTTATTATCTTCTGTTGTTGGTAGGGAATGGCATGGATGTTCCATTGGATAATGGTTTATTCATCATTTGATCATACATGGGCAATTAAAATATATGAATGGTGTCTCATATATTGGAAGAAACAATTTGAAGGCTATAAGACTATTTTGAGACATGTTTGGAAAAACTCTAGGAGAATACATGCTCCACATGTTGGTTTCTCCTCATTTGAATGTACACATGTATTAATTCTAGGGAAATGTGACTATATGGGAAGCATTTATGGTCTTCATATACACTGGAGCAATTGATTTCCTTGTTAGTGAAACATTTATCTCTTTATTGATGTTGTTGCATTAATTAAGATTTTGTTGTTGGAGTATCGTGGAAAAATTAAAGTGTTGTATAAAAATTTGTTGTAGATAGCATTGTGATTGGGTTCCATAGATTAGACCAAGTGCATCATTAAACCTTCATTGCCTTATCCTTGAATTTAGGAATTGTAATGTAAATAAATGTGGGGAAGGTGATGGGTAAAATGTTGGTGTCATTGCATTGTGAATGGGAAACCATAGTCTTCAGTAAGCAACTATTTATGCATCCATTTCCTTGTGTTGTAGTCAAGAAATGATTGAGACAAGCACTTCTATGAATGAGAGTGTTCATTGTGATCCTATTGTCTAATTGAATAATAGACACAGTTGTTCCTTCTCTTAATTAATGAGGAAATAATTGTTGGGAATGTGTAGCACTCTTAGGCTACATCCATGTCCTTTACAAGTAGACTCTAACACTATATAACACAACTCAACCATATATAAATTTTAACATATAATTATTTAATTGTGCCTCTAATCAAATTAAAATATGTGTTAATTTAGTGGGGTTGTTCTTGTGTTCATTAATAGACATAGTTGGACATCCATTTGATTGATGAGAACCTCAAGTGTTGAGCATGACTGAGTAGAAGATAGAGAACAAATTGAATAAGAACATTCCTCTTAAATTTGTTGTTGAGCATTGACCTTGGCACCATAACTATTGAGATAATCCATGGTCCAAATCTTGAAGCCAAGAAGCATAGTCGCTTAATGTATGCCTGCTTGGAAATAAACAAAAGATTATCTTGAACTCATAAGTATTTATTATTATTGTATTGTTAGCTAGTTTCTTCTGTGTAGGTTACACCCAAGAATATTCCATTTTGAAGACAAAGATCCATGCATAATATTGAGAACAATGATCACAATAAAATTTTGTAGAGAATCCACATTGGTGAAACAAGTGGGCTAATAATTCCCTCATTTATGAATCATAAGGTATAAAACCAATTGAATCCTTGACTATGATGCAGCTACCAAACCTTTGAGGAGAAAATAGACCTACCATGGGTAAAGAAATTAGAGATTCAAGGTTGGAAGATTTACGGGCCATAAATGTTCATCTTCAAGAAGAGAATAGGTGCTTGAAGGAGAAGGTCTAGATGTATGACCAAAGGATGGTAAATATGGAGAAGAAAATTGAGACCTATGCTAACTATTTCCATTGCTAAAGAAGTGATTTGATGAACACCAAGACTACCTCACTATGGTTATGGAAGATTAGGGCAAGAGCATAGTGAAACTTGTGAAATTGGGAGAGAAGTTCATCCAAATGGATGGATGGAAAGAGGATAGGCTCACTCAGATGATGGTTCATCTATCGAGAGTTGGAAAAGAAGGAAGAAGCATTGACAAAGATACAAGCAATTATATAGGAGACTAAGGAAGAAAAATCACCTTCCATTATCATTGTTGAAGCCAACACCATGACTGAGACAGCTCTAGTAATCTCACCTTCCTTATAAATTTCTCAAGAACCTTTTGGTGAATTTGAAAAGCATACCAGAGGCATTGTTTCCAAGTTGCGAAGGTAGATGGGCTATGATGGAAAAGGGATAGGAAAGAGAAGAAAAAGACATATTAATCCCCATTGTAGTTGAACCGAGGGCTAAGCATGAAGGCCTAGGTTTTTATGGTAGAGAGGAAAAATCCATGAACACCAAGACCACATTTGCGAAGGAGAAATGCATGGAAGATTTGGCATGCTCATAAGAAGAAAGATAAGTGACTAATGAGGGTTGTGGCACATCACCACTCCATCCTTCTTAGGAATATTACCAAAGGGCAATGATGAGGAAATTGAAAAGGCTCATTCTACACCAACACCCAAAAAAACTGGTAAGAAAATCATCTAGAACAAGAAGACAAAAAGAAAGAGGTATCTAGCAAGTAAGGCATCCCTTGTTTGTCATTGTTGCAAGAAGAAAGGACATAGAGTTTCCAGCTATTGGTATGCCAAAGTATGTTTCTTTTATGGGAAGAAATTCCATTTGGAGGCATCTTGTTGGGAGAAGCAAGCCACATGCCACAAGACAAGTTTTTTTTGAAGGAATAATGGAAAGAAGACTTTCCCAAAGAAAAACCAAATACATCAACACAAGGAGAAAAGGACTATGTCAAACAGTCCATATAGTAGCACCAAGAACTTTTTCACCGTTGCAAGTTGACTGGACACTTGGAAGAAAAGTGTTGGCGAATTCATCAAAGCTTTACCCCAGAAACTGCGCAACCAAGAGAATGGTGTGGAGAGAGAACCCTAATAGATATGAAGAGCTCCATGCATTATCATCCCAAGGAGAAAAAATTGTCTAAGGAGTTGTAGCAACACAAGAGGTAGCAACACAAGAGGTGAGCCTCACTAATGACGAAAATCATTATTCAATGGGAGCAGGAGAGAGAAGAGAAGGATATCAAGAATGAGATAACATTTCATTCATTGAAACATAGTTGAAGAATGAATCACCAATCGATAAACTAGCTTACCCATGAGAAAACAATTAGAATAAAATATTGGTGGTAAAAGACGGTTAGATAATTCATGATGATTATGTTGCACAAAAATAGCAGTGTTGGAGATGGAGTGTTGTGCAAGCATGTGTAATAGCAGAGAATTATTTCCACAATGGGAAGCAATTGATTCTAGTAGAAGAGAGTAGTCCACACTTCCTCTTGTGGAATTGTTGCATAATGTCATAGCCATCGGGATCACACTGAACAAAAATAGACCAAAATTCAACTTGACTTTCATTGGTTTCCAAGATAAACCATCTCCAAGTCTGAGAATGTAAGAGACTTGCACATTGAAGATGGGAATTAATTTTGATTGAAGAGTTTGGATCTAGAGATTGATCAGAGATAAGAGTTAGTGAGAAGACTTTTGTATTGCTAGAAAAAGCGAGCGAAGAACTAAAGCAATAGCCATAGCCATAACTAGAGCTAGTAGCTAGAGCCATGAGCCTGAGCCTGAGCTAGAGTTAGAGTTGTAGCTAGGACTCATAGTAAAATACATGTTGTAGAGAATAAAATAGAAGTCACATTGATCCATATTAGTTTCCTCTAAGCTTTTGCCAACAAAAAGGCCTCTCAATGCGGAGGTGTTATCCAAAATGGATTTGAACAAGAAAATGGTTGTAAGACTCAGTACTTGCAAGTGTAACTCAATGATTAATGAAGGTTAGATAAAACATAAATGACAATGCATATGTTAAAAAGTAAATGAGACAAAAGAGATGAAAAACAAGAATTAAATAAAATAGAAAAAGAAAATAAGAGAGAAAAGACTAAGGAATGGGAAATGAAAGGCCAAGTCTGATAACCTTCCCATTGCCCCAAATATCCCTATTTATTGTTGTACTTTCACTCTCAAAGGGTATTTTTGGACAAGGAGGTAGAGATATCCATGAGATGCATTGTAACCAGAGATTGCCAAAATGAAAACTGAGCAACCATTTGAAGTTGGTTTTCTATTTGGGTTTCTAGGGTAAAATCTATGTGTCCATTATGTGATCAATTTTATTTGCAGTAAGAATTCTCTTATATATGATTTACATGATGCTCATATTATAATTAATATTTTATTTTCAATGTGTCAACAGTGCTAAGGAATAATTCTTAGTTGTAGTTATGTTGAGTTTACTCACAATTTTATTCCCTGTGAGTAATTGAAGAATACCAACATCTCTGTAGTTCCCACCATTCATCTTATTCTAGGAATGATATCAAAGGATATCATGATATCTCCATTGCAAATTAATAGATGAGTTCCTATTTTTGTCTATGAGGAATGGCATTTCTTTGTCTTAGGAGACCGCTAGCTGGAAAATAACCATTCAACAAAGAAGGTTGTTTGGCATCTAAGCAAAGCCAATACCCATCTCATGCATTATTAAGAGTTCATAAGCATTCCCTTTAGCCTACATAGATTCATTACCTTGAGATTGAAGCCATATGCTACGATTCAATATTCTTGAGGTTGTACACATATGTACAAACCATACATCCCTCTCTCTCCAAGCTTACACATTGGTTGGTGGCAACATAGTGATTGTCTTATGATGTTGGCAATGAATGCATGGCATGTGGAATTATACAATGGTTTATTCACCATTTGATAAGACATGGGAAATTAAAATATATGAGTGTTCTCTCATATATTGGGAGAAGAAACAATTTAAAGGTTATAAGACTATTTTGAGAAATGTTTGTAATAAACTCTAGCGGAATACATGATCCATATTGTGGATGCTCCTCATATGAATGTACACATGTATTAATGCTATGGAAATGTGACTATATGGGAAGAATTCATGATATACACTGGAGCAATCCATTTCCTTGTTAGTGAAACATTCCTTTCTTTATTGATGTTGGTGCATTAATTAAGCTTTGGTTGTTGGATTATCATGAAAAATGAAAGTGTTGTATAAAATGTTGTTGTAGACAACATTGTGATTGGATTATGTAGATCATACCAAGTGCATTATTAAACCTTCATTGCCTTATCCTATAATTCCGAAATTGTAATGTAAAGCAATGTGGGGAAGGTGAAGGGTAAAACATTGGTGTCATTGCATTATGAATGGGAAACCATGGTCTTAAATAAGTAATTGTTTATACATACATTTCCTTGTTTTTCAGTTAAGAAATTATTGATACAAGCATTTCTATGGATGAGAGTGCTCATTGTGATCATGTTGTCTAATTGGACAATATACGCAATTCCTCCTTATCTTGTTTAATGAGGAAATAATTGTTGGAAATATTTATCACTCTCAAGATACAACCATATCCTTGCCAAGTAGACTCTAATGCCACTCTCTATCACACAACTCAACCATATAGATATTTCATATTTATAATCAATTGATTTTGCCTCTAATCAAATGAGAATATGTGTTAATTCATTGGTGTTGTTCTTGTGTTGAGAAATAGACATAGTTGATCATTCATTTGATTGATGAGAATCTCATGTGTTAGGCATGAGTGAGTAGAAGATAGAGAAAAACCCAGATAAGGACAATCCTCTTGAATTTGTTGTTAAGCATTGGCCTTAGCATCATAGCTATTGAGATAATCCATAGTCCAAGCCTTTAAGCCAAGAAACATTGTTTCTTCATGTATGTTTGTTTGATTATTAACAAAATAGGATCTTGAACTCAGAAGTCCTTATTATTATTGTATTGTTATTCAATTGCTTGTGTGCAAGTCACACCCAAGAATAGACCATTCTAAAGACAGAGATCTTTGCATAAGGTTGAGAATAGAGATGACATTACAATTCCAAAGAAGATACTTTTTGGTGACATGAGTGGGCTATAAGTCCCTCGTTTATGAATCACCAATCCTAGAGCTCAACATTTTTAGATTTATTTTAAAGTTCATAAAAAGATTTATGGCCACTAATGATTCTCAACTTAACTTCGTGATTCCAATGTAAATGGAAAATTGGCATTGATACCTAAGTCCTTGTAATATTGAACCTCGTCAAGGTGCTATCACTATTCAAAATTGAAGGATAAATTATTTTATTAGATTTAATTATCATGATCTTAGCTTTAATAATATTAATAGTAAGCTCATAGTTTTTGCAAAATTACTGGAGAAGTTTGAATTTATTTTGAATAACTTCAATAATTTTTGTGATGAGAGCAATATCATCAATATATAAGAGAGGGATGACAATGAGTTTTAGCATGTTGATACCAATACATTTGTCCTCTTCTAAACATTGCTCAATTTTACTAATATAGATTCCAAAAGTGGTGGGAGAAAGGAGGCACCCTTGCTTAACACCAATATTACAATTACTATCCATTGATCACTTGTTATTACATCGCATATCAGAAATAACCTTTTCATACAACCTAATCATAGCATTATGGATATAAGGATGGCTACCAATTTGTTTGAATCCTTTCCATAGCTTGGCTCTAGGCATGGTGTCAATGGCATTTCTAAAATCAATGAAACAACAAATTAGATCTTATTTTGTCTCTACAAACCTCAACAATAATTATAATTCTAGCGATGTGATCAATTGTAGCATGTTGATTCATGAAACTTGATTTTCTTATTATTATTCTCAAACAATTGACTAACTTTTTTTTCAAGAATCAAGTCAAATAGTTTTTATAAATTAAGAGAATATAATGTTACTATCACAATTAGTATCATTAAATAGTTTTTTTCTTTCTTTATTAAGAGACTATATTGTTACTATCACAATTAGTATCATTAGATGCAATTTAAATATCTCTTCTTACACTTATACATTCTAGGTCATACCAAGGGTTTAAAGATGTTGTTTTCTTCTAATATGCCATTTTTTAGAATAATTTCTAAGAATAAAGATACATTCAAAGTGAAATTTTCATCTAAATTCTCAATTGTGTCATATTTTATATCATAATTGAACAACATTTGTAAATCCTTGAGAAAATTAGAAGTTTATTTATTGTCAAAGAGAATTCAATGGCCTTTGTTATGCATAGTAGTTTCCTTGAGGGAGATATCTATATTTATCATGATGGGGCAATGATCTAAGTTTTTCTCATTATCCTCATTTATTTTAGCATGATTCTCATTTTATTCAACAAAGGAATAGAGGATATGGCATAATCAATGACACTTAACAACTTCTTGTGAATACAAGTCATAAGGGGAGAGTTAGGCAAGTGATCCAATCCATTAAAAATGATCAAGTCATGGATAGGGATCACCTTAATGATCTAGGTGCCATAAGAATTGTTTTCAATATATTCATAGCTTATTTTATATTTAAGGGTTAGGATAGCATCCTCTTCTATCCATAAGGGATTGAGATTAGAATTATGAGTTAGAAAATTAGATTGAGCACCCCCCGTTTTAGAATTAAATTATACAAGAAAGAAACATCCACATTATCTTTCTAGACAGTCAAATCGGTTCATTGAAGCCATTTTGTCGCACTATTGACTCCCTTATCCATCGATCAAATGTCTGACATAAGAAAATGCCATGTGGTGGCTGTGAATAAATTTAATCAAATAGAATTTTGTTGCAATCAATCATCACAATGATGACGATCATATAGTTGCCGTGCATTTGATGCCACGGGATACCATGTGGCATTTTTCAGGAAACGATAATCAGCAAGTGGTCATCATATTACGATGACCTCGGTCGTTAGTGTGATGATGGTGCACATAAATAACCTCGAAAATTTGATGTGCGTACCATCGAAATTGCAACCTTATGGTGGGTCGCCTCCATTGGAGTGGTGATGCTCTAGAGGGCACAATCTGTTGGCAGTCCAATGATATGGAATAGTAAATATGTTAGAGTGGTGACATTAGGGAGGGAAAAGAACATCGGATCGATGATGTTAGGGTGAGAAACATCTGTCGGAGTGGAGACACTTGAGCGCTTGAAGTATTTCGAGGTTGACACTAACAGGAAAGAATAGTCCATCGAAATATCGATGTGTATTCAACGATGAACCTGGGAATCATAGTTCCAATGCAGGGATAATAAAGTCAAAAAAAAAAAAATGATGTTGTACACTTAAATCTGTGTTTATGATGCATTGGATGTTTATGATGCATTGGACACAGGGAGAAAGTAGATGAGTTAGATTAAGAAGTCGAAGAGTTTGAGCTACATGTAGATGACAATGTTCTCGATATATGATGTTATAGATGATCAAGATTAGGGTTTCTATTGTTGCATAAAAACATAATTCAATCTTGTTAGAGCCTCCATATCTAAAAATGTGTTGGATTACTAAGAGGGGGGGTGAATCAGTAATAATGTTTTTTAATCCTTTTAACCACAATATCTATTTATGATTAGTTTACCAATATCATTCAACAAGTGTAGAATAAATAAACCATGAACAATGAGAAATCATACACATACAAAGTGCACCAATATTTTTATGTGGAAACCCAATGTGGGAGAAAACCACATAATATTTTTTCTTATATGTCTTTAAGAAGTACATTCATTTGAAGCACCAACTTCCTTTGTTCTCCAGTTGCAACTGGAAGGAGGCTTCAACCCCCTATATTCTTAGGCTAAAACATGAGGGAATCTCCAACTCCCCAATTCTCTGACTACAACCAGAAGGAGGCTACAACCCCCTATGTCCTACAGATACAACCGGAAGGTGGCTACAACCACCTAGCCTTGCCCCGTCCAAACTTCCCTGAAGTATAAATTCCAAATGTAGACAACATGTCACTATCACTGAATCAAATCTGTCACTTTCATATGTTTCACTGAAATCCTATCCCAACATGTACCAAACTTCTTCAAAACTTTCCTGCAGATCTGTGACCTATCTATACTGCAACACGCGGATGTCCACGCCACTGCAACTCGTGGATGTCCACACCTTTCTTTTATGCAACTTGCAGACTAACAAAAATCTATGCTTGTTCACTGACACTCTCTTTGTGTCACTGTCTCAATCTTAGTCATTGTTTGATCTCTCTGCATCTGCTCACAAATGGATGATCTGATAGAAAAGAATACTCATCCAATATCCAAGTAGATCTAACACAACCATGTACTAGGTTCATGCATATGTCTCACTGATCTTATGTGATATAGGAAACCCTTACATTAACCATACATCAAACCCTCAATGTTATTCAAAATTATCTTGTACTGATAACACTATGTCTCAACCATAAACCCTCAACCATACTCTAAATAACATAGGATATGTCTTAACAAGATGCTCAATGAAGTATCCCAACAAAAAACAACCAACATAGTAGCAATGTATCCATGTAGATTTGTCCAATACAGAATATATCATACAACCAATAGTCCCTCTACAACAAGATCTCAATCTCCCATAACGATAGCCCAAGCATTCACCAAAGATCTACTTAAGATAAGAATATAACATACCTTTTGTTACTGTAGATATATTTGTTGTACCTTATCATTGTTAGACCTTCCTGTAGCCACTTCTCATCCCTACAACTTATCACTAATCATAGATCCGATCTTCCTTTTCATCTTTGGCAACAAATCTGCACTTTGTCTTCAATAAACCTGTGGGTATCCGTGCTTTGTCCCATTTTGGCTCATGGATGTCTGCGCCCTTCTAGTACTACAACCTACCGATGTCTTCAGTAAAAACCTATTTCAGTTCCCACAGTATTGACCCTTCGACTCCTACAAATTCTCTCATCATTGCTTCAGATTCACTGTTATAGATTTATCAATTATACATGTCCATAACAATTCACAAAAGAGATATTTGATGTGCTCAAATTAGGTTCTAACGAGACACCCTCGCTCTCTTATTTATACTCTCCAAGAAGCTTCCTTTAGGGGTTATCTTCTAAGTGTTTTACCCAACTTACTTCTTTTATGGCTAACCCACTTTTAACTACTTTCCCCATTTGCAACCACTTTACCATAAATAGCAAACTCACCACTTCTTGTTGCAACTAATTAATTTTTAATTATTTTCTTATTGCAACAACTTTACTCATGAGAAACTCCTAGTTACAACCACTTTGACTAGTAAACTTCTTCTAGGAGCTTCTATAATAATTGACCTCTTTGACCTTCTAGGGGCTTCTAGATAACTCATGAGGTTTCTCCAACTTCACTAAGCCATATCTCCTTAACTATGAAGAACTACGTGACGTACCACATATCACCAGAAATGACACGACATGTATTATCCATCTATGATAGTATTTCATGCAATTGCATTGATATTCATTATATAATTCCTCAAAAAAACATGGTTCCCTTATACAAACTTATGGGACTACAAGATTTTTCTTTCGGACTTTCTTCAAGGGTTGACATCAATGAAAACCAACCCAATTAATCAACAATCTCCCCCTTTGGCACTGACGACAACACTCTAATGCAATACTGAAGTCATAACACTCATGCTCCCCCTGTGACCATCTCTCCCCCTAGAATCATGAATCTGTTCTTTCTCTCTTTGCATATGATGAATCTCTCCCCCTTTGACATTAGTGGCAAAGGTAACTTCCCGTCGAGGGCTAGTCCCCCTAATTGAACTCTCCTTGGGGTTTCTCCCCTTATCTGAATTGTCTTATTTCCTCTTCATGGTTCTTCCTCATGTAAATATATGACATATAAGAATAGCATTCAAAATTCATTGTGGGGAAAAAACTATGCCAAGTTTCTGACGAAGATACTCAAAAGCTTCCCTTGGAAGCGGTTTTGTAAAGATGTCTGCAATATGTTCTTTGGTCCCAACATTCTCAACTCGAATGTTCTTCTCTGCAACCTATTTTTGTATAAAATGAAACTTTATTCGAATGTGCTTCGTCTTGGAGTGCATCATTGGATTCTTTGAGATACTGATGGTGCTTGTGTTATCACAATATATCGGAATGGGCTCATTATACTCAACATGTATATCTTTCAGTGTTTGTTTCATCCATAGGACCTGTGTACAACATGTTGTTGTTGCAATATACTCTGATTCGGCTATAGAAAATGATATTGATGATTGTTTCTTGCTTAGCCAAGATACCAAAAACTCACCCAAGTAGAAATTTGCTCCACTTGTACTTCTTCAATCATCAATGCAACCTTCCCAATCTGCATCTGTGTAGGCAATAAGTGATAGATCATTTGTTATGAGGAAAATCTCTATATGGCTAGGGGTAAACCACAAGAGATGGAAATCACTGCAGAAATCATCTATAATCTCAAGTATGCTATATAAAAAAAATATGCTAACAAGACAAGATAAGAGGCTTACCTTATCCAGACGTTTGTTGAAGTCCACCGTTGAGCACTTGACCCAAAGCAATATACCTACAATTAGTCCTCAACAACCAAGAAACGCAAGCATATGGTGATAATATATATTGTTAGCACATTCAATAGCATAATCCATAAACATTCATAACAAATATGCCCATGGAATAACAATTCAAATATTTGCGAGATATTAATTGAAAAAGAAAAGAGTATTTTTATTAAGATATAATCAGCAGAAGTGAATGAGTTGCAAACTTCCATGTCGGCACAGTTCAGAACCGAGAAACTAAGTTCCTTCCAACTGGGCCTCCACCACTTCAATCCTCCACCAAATTCAAACTCATTAAGAGAGACAATGAAGTTATCAATCAATAAGGGAAGAGCTTGGGGGCTGAAGAATGTGTTCAGACTTCAAGGACAAAGGGATGTAGACTCAATGTGAAGTGAATAATTTCTCCAAAGTAACTTTTATCTCAAATTTGAATTCTTTATCCTCTTTTCCATAGCTCAGATTTGGCCCATTTATAGCCTTCAAGTGGAACTGAAGGGTTGAGTTAGAACGTTTCCAGTATGGAAGGCCAAGGATCATTGATCTCGTGACGTGACATGGAAACCCAACACCATTTTTAAATTTTTGGCACATTTCCCGATGTATGTGGGTTGCAGTGGTGCAACCTGCATATACACATGTTGTAATATAGGCAGGGCACATATATGTGGAAAAATCATGTTTTCAGATCTGGGATTTTCAAAAAGGGACTTCAAGTATGCATAGGGAAATGGAAAAAAGGACCTATGTGCAAGATTGCATAGGGTGAGGCAAGTCTTTCTATAATAGATGCCCCCTAATGTGTGAGTTCATAGGAGTATCTGTGATGGCCGAAATACATTGTAAGACCCAGAAGTGGAGTAATGGGGACCCAGCTGGAAGAACTAGTTTCTCATTACAATTTGTACTGACTTTGCATACATGGCTGCCAATTTGAATTACACTACAGATCCATGTGAAAATATACCAAACAATTGTCCATGGCCATGAATATGCAAATACAAATGTGGTTACATGCCAAAGGTTGACATAGTCATGAACAAGGCCTAGTAAAACCAATCTCAAAATCAATCAAAAGATATTTGTATACAATGGAGTACAATATGATCTCTCATGATCACTAAAGTCACACAAGTACTGGTCCAATGAAAAGGTAGCAACAACTCAAGAAATTTTTGACTATAAATTGATGTCTTCAAGTCTTCTACACAATCCACCAAAGGTGAAAGTCTACATCGTGTGAATAAAGGAGTTGAGGTCGAACACAATGAGACTTTGTTTGATTACCGGTCATTGAGGTATACCATTAACAAACACGAGACAACCTACCGATGATGAAAGTAGGTATCAAGGAACTAAGTACATTCTTACAAGTTTGAATAAAGGATTATAGGTCGAACACTTGAAGAATCCATCGATTAGAAGACATTGATGTATTCCCAATTGTCGATGGCAAGAGAACCTTCCACTAATGAATGCAAGCCTCTAGGTACTTATAGGACTCTAGGTCTCCTCTCTAGAATAGATGAGCTGAAATAGATGAAAGGAGACCCACTGAAAGGTGAGCATTAAGGAATCTCTCATCCTTCAACACGAGGTACAAAGCAGGAGCTTGATGATTTGGAGTAAATCAGACGAAGAACATGTTCAAGAACCAACGACCCTATGCATCTTTCATGTGTTCCAGGTGCAAGCGGTACACAAAAAAGACCCTCTGAATAGCAGTCGATGAGGAAAATTGTTGACAAAGGCGAGGAAACCACCAATAAGGATAATGGCATCCAAGACACTGCATGAATCCCAATGTGTGAATAGATGTCTTGTCGTCAAACACAAGGGAAACCACCCAGTCAATGACCAATGATGAAATGTCAACTGATGGGTTCAAGGTTACCTACCAATGAGGAAAGTAGGGCCAGGGTGCGCAATAGGAATACAGCTTCATGTGATTATGAGACAAACTGAGGGTATGCCATGAAAAATCAAGAGTCCTGAAGAATGGCTGACACAAGCTAATAGACATTCTTTGAACAAGAGCATGAGCCATATGGAAGACTCTGGCAGCATAGACTCAATGATGAAACCATGAGATGAAAGAGGCATCAATCAAATTCTTCGTAGGGACTGGAAGAGTAACTAGTCGGGGGAGTAAATTCTTTGTAACGAGATCAGCTTCCTAAGGTCATGCTAAACCCAAAATTATGATGACAAGTGGACTAAAAAAATTTGTGCTTTGTTTAAAGGCGACACGACTCCTGCCAATATAAGATAATACTCCCTTCCCACCTGTCTTTTTTTTTTTTTTCATAGTCAAATGAATGCTATGATACAGAGGAGGAAACAAGTGTTGCAAGTAAGAAAAACTAGTTCCAGCAGTGGAACATACCTATGCTCAATGCAAGGAGGTGCATGAGGGAGATGGACACTCCGGGGAATGTTCCCTCATGGGTATAGAGTGTCAAGTTGCGAAGGATATAAACAAGGCTCTGCTTGGTTGAGGATGAAAAAACTGTTGAGGAAAACAGTTTATAACGCAAAGCAAGAACTGACAATAGGCTCAATACTGCAAGCAAGGGCATGAGATGCAATCACAACTTAATGCCTAAAAAATGTCCTTTTTCGTAATCGTAGTCTACTTGGTTTGAAAAATGGATAAAATTGTACCAAATAGATGTCCTTTCAAATACAATTTATGAGTGTGAAAGAGACAAGTTCACTCGGAAATCTTTTCATTTTTTGGAAACAAGTCGGAAAAGAGCTTAAATCAAACTCGCTTTGGAGTCCTCTAGGTATAGGTCAACATGTTTATGAGTGAGAAATGAGGTTCATCATAAACTCATGTATTATCTATAAGGGACTCTCGGTCCTATGGAAAAAATCTTTGCATGGGAACTGAATGAATAAGAGGATCTAACTAGGGTACCCATGTTTGGTAAGTCTCTACCATTTGATAACGACACTTCTAGTAGCATATAGAAAGTTTTGTGTTTCTGAAAAATGGGTTTGTACCTAAGGCATATGAGTGATAGTTATAGGATGATGCAAGTGTGCATGATGGAATGGATACATATCCTATATGTTGGGTAGAGAAAATATATGTATGAAGTTACGAACAGTTGACATAACGCCGAAAACCGCAAGAATCCCTGGACAAAATTATAAAAACCAACTCAATCCACTGTTGTATTAGTCCATTAAGTGAAAATATTATCCAAAACTATGAAAAGTGGGTAAAAATTTGCTATAAATAGTAACAAAAACCAAATTTACTATACCATTTTACTTTTTTACCCAAATAGTGGATTTTGGACCAAATTACCTTCGATCTTCAACTGGTCATTGTAGGAGCTACGAGTGACGGAATCGACAACCGTCTAGACCAGGTAATTCCTCTTCCACTCCTCTTTATTTTTGGTGGATTACATTTTGTATTTAGGTTTCAATTTTTAAGTTATTTAGAATGCAAATTAGAAGTTTAGGTGTACGCGATCTACCATTCATTGGGTCGCGTATACGCGTGATTATACGTGGATGTCTAAAATACCGCCAGTGTATACTTATCCCTATACGCGAATGTGAACGTTGAAGCCCACACCACATATATGTCCGTAAACATTTTTTTTATGATTGCTAGCTTAAAAAATGATTTTTCTTTTGCAGGATGGTGCTAGAGTGGAGGGAAAGGGATTATGAGGAGGTAGATGTTTTTGTGGAAAGAGATCTGGGGGCCCAAATGGCCTTGAAAAGATGCGGGTTGTATAATTTTTGGGATCTCAAAGGGATGAGGGCTCAAGTGAGATTGCAACATTTGCTCGTGGATTACTGGGATCTAGACAGTGAGAGCTTCAACCTTGATGGAAAACCATTAAGGATTGAAGTCTAGGATATTTATTTCTTGACAGGGTTGTTGCATCGGGGTGAGGTGGTCAACCTCAAAGCCCTGGGAGCTGGGATCAGTATGAATATAGAAGAATATATAGACGCTCATTGCATTGCAGGGACCGAGAAGGTCAAGAGTCAACTCCACATCTGAGTGATAAACAATCTAAGCCTCAAGATTGTTGTCCTCGTTTTGACACGGATCATAGGATCGACTTCATTTCACTAGGAATCAAGGTTTCTTATGTTATACTTCGTAGAGTGCTTGAGACCCATGGTGTACGACTGGTGCACCTCACTACTGGCTAACATGAAGAGCAAGTTGACAGAATGCAAACAGGGTGGTAAGAGGAAATTTGGGTTCGCTTCCATCTTGTGCAGTTTTTTCTTCAAGTGGGTTCCATATTTGGGACCTAGATTTGATATCATTCTGTGAGGACCTCGCGATCCACCCATGGCATGGTGGACTGAGGTGATGAGACAGCATGGGGGAGGTAGGGTGCCCTCACCCTACAACAATGATTTCTTTTACTGGTGGAGATGACAGGTCATTGCTCTAGATGACTACCCCTATGCAGGGATCGACTTCAGAGGGGACCCTAACATGCCATTACCACTAGGGACCTCCTACGGGGACATATATATGTAAAAAAAAAAAAAAAATCAATTTTTTTGTATTTTTGTATAGGAAAACAAAAAAAATATAATTTGGATGACGTTTAAGTACTAATTAGACATGTATGTGATGCATAATTAGGTCCACGATGTTTGGATGGGCTTCCATGACATCGTCAGAGGCACCGGAGAGATGAGGCAATGGGAGGAGAAGCAAAGAGAGTGATTCAAAATGTGCAAGGAAAACAGTCTTGTTTGACACAAAGGATTCTGATGATTCAGGTGGAGGATCTACCGGAGGCTATGCAGCGGAAGGTGGTCGGTGTGCCCAGAGCTTGGGTGTGACTCTTTTGGCATCTCACAAACTCCATAGTTTGATATCATGACACTCATCCGGCGCCATAGGCGTAGATGTCATGGAATTTGTATTATTGGTTGTATATGTGTATTGAGGGTGTTAGCCCCAATTTTGTACTATAAACATCATATTTTTTGAAATATATATAAAAACATGGTTCTTCATATTTACTTATGTTACAATGTGTACATTGATGAGAATGTTTTCTTTGCTTTAGTTATGTGACAAATTCCAATCTAAAACGAAATTATCATATGCATCGGATACATAATTAGAACTCCTAGGTATGTGATGATAAGTAATAAAATCAAATTGTCGTTCTAAAAGGTGTACTCGTAGGAATCATCGGAGTAATGTAGGGTCACGCACATGGTAATTTTCGTTCAACTGACATACTACTAACTGTGAATCTAGGTGAACCTCCAAAGAGAGAATACCATGTGAAATGGCATCATGCAAAAGTTCTATAACGGTGCTATATTCGGCCACATTATTCGTGAATGGCCCTAGGCATACGCCACCTGAAGACACCAGTAGACCCTCAGGTGAGTAAACAACCCAAGTGGCAGAAGACAAGTTCCATGTATGACGACTGGCTCCGTCTGCGAATCCTAAGTAGACCGAAGACTCCGTTGACATCTGCCAACCAAGGGAAAACTCGATAAGCAAGTTGAAGACAAAAAATAAAGGGAAAAGATATATACACTAAATTACATTAGTATACAAAGAGTTACGCCCAATATTGGGGCTCAAGCGTAATATCTTTTCAAGTAGAGCCCATTATGGGGCTCATCCAACATGTTCCCTTCATAATCTTCTAATTCATAGGCTCCTTTTTCCAAAACACGTCGTACGATATAGGGATTGTGCCACATGGGTTTGAACTTGCCTACCCCCGGTGGTTATTTGGCTTGATCATATAAAAGGACCAAGTCACCCTCAATGTACAACCGAGGACAGACAAATGTATCATATTGGACCTTGACACGTCTTTTATTCACTTTGATAGTCGTAGAGGCATATCGGTGTTTCTCGTCAAGGCTCTCCAGGTGAACGAGGCATCATTCGAGATCGTAAGTGTTAGGCAGGAGTGCAACTACCAATCTAAGAGAAGGGATTTCGCATTCAATAGGTAATATCGACTCCACATCATGTACTAACTAGAAAGGAGAAACATCAGTGGTAGTCTTGACCGATGTTTGGTATGCCCAAAGTGCAGGATATAGCATGATATGCCAGTCAGATTTTCTTTGGCTGACAGTTTTGAGAGTCGGTTTTAACCGCCTCGGCCAAAAATAGCCATAAATCCCACCAAATTTGGAACTGTCCGCCATGAAAGACGGACCGGTTTTCGGCGAAAAAGGGGTCCAAACAGACATATGTTTCTCTTAAAAGGTGACACCTGGGAAAAAACTGAAGGAGGTTATTTGATATGAGCATGTGCTGGATACAAACCTTGTTCGTTTTCACCAAATTCGTCCCAAGATGGTCGTAACAGCTCCCGCAAAATCAGGATTGTAACAGAAAAGAAAAAATCTGGAAAAAAGGGCCTCGAAGATGGCTTCGATGATCCCTTCTCGTGGAACCTGTGAAAAAAATGAGAGAGGTTTGTTTTCTTCATCCCGTTACAGAGAAAAAACTCTCTCGGTTTCTTAAAATTCGTTTTCATTTTCCCAAAAAAGGGCTCGGACGAAGACATGTTGAACAGGTGAAAATAGGCAAAAAATTGAAAAAGCGGTTTTTTTTTGTGATTGGTGGTATTCCGGACCCCCCCTGAGGTGGTAAGCAGTTTTTTTTTTTT
>SNQJ01S0058247.1:67226-82903 GCA_010110895.2 Picea sitchensis
ATTGATTTATCCATAAATCATTTTTTGAACATAGGTGTAATAAATTTACAAATTCCACAAATCAATCAGACTATCGTTTAAATGATTTTTGGTGGCATGTGTGTTTTTTTTTAAATTATATATGATTAGTCCCTATCGGCAGCGACAACGCAATCATTACCTCTCACCCGAAAATACCTGCACTCATTACTTCTGCCTACACTGACGGTCGAGGACGACCTATACATTAATGAGGGGGGATGCTCGGAACACTTCCCGACTAGATGTAATGATTGTAGTAAATATGAAACCCACGTCTTTATACATTTGTTGTCGCTGATATTTTCTATTTTTGGTATCTGCTTCTCCAAAGCTGGTCTAAACAAATTTTTAAATAGGAACGACAGTCGTTCTTTCTTTTTCACAGAAATATGGGTGGCAGAAGTGTGCGCAGAGAGCCAACATTACTCTGAGTTATAGTACAGGCAATATAAATCCTACATCGCCTAGGGTGGACCGAGTACTACAGCCGCTTGCAAGGATATGACACAAACATCACGCTTGAATTCTTTCAAAACCTGCAAGGAGAGATATCTACGGTGCAAGGAATACATATCTTAGTTACCCCAGAAATCGTAGCAGAAGTCATAGGCCTCCCTAACATAGGCATTCAATGGACAGGGAAATACACGAAGTTGAGGGAAGTTGTGGAATCTTTCACAGAACCTGAGGAAGAATTGAATAAAAAAGGAAAGGGACTTAATCCCAGTACCCTCAGTGAACTATGGAAGGAACTAACGGGGATAGTTTAGTGGTACATCACTTGCGATGGACGATACGACGTAATTAAACCTCACCATCTCAATTTTTTGGCAGCCTTGAAGCAACGGTTAGTACTTAATCTACCTTTCTTCCTGAATACCATACTACATGAAGTTGCCTTAAGAACACAAAAGTCCAAGGATCTTGTTACTGTTATCAGCCACCACAGATTAGTTAAACTAATAGTGGATAAAGCATTGAGTCAAACTCAGTTGACTTGGGAGAATCTGATTAAGGCCAATAGACCTCCACAACTAGAGCAAGAAACTACCACCCAAAGAGAAATTCCTCCACCTCAAACCGAAGTTGAAGCAGACCCTGCTCAAATCACTGAGGCCCAGACCTCACAAACACAAGCATTAACAAAAAGGAAGAAGAGAAAAATGTTTGCTCCTAGATCCCCCCCTAGGAAAAGGAAGAGAAGAAGACAAACTCAGGAAACAACTGAAGCAATTCAGGATGCAACAGAGCACCCTGAAGAACTTCAGAATTTCATAGAACAACCTCTACAGGAAAATGTTCAAGCAATTTAGCAAGCAGAGAAGACTGCACAAAAGGATGATCAGGGAGACACCCAACCTGCAATAGAGCACCTGAAAAGACACTTTTTGAATAGCTATGAGATAGAAATAGCTCAGGTTTTGGGGAACTTAGGAACCTTAACTGACAGAGATGAAAATAATCTGGAAAAAGACCCAGAACCAGCCTCCTCTTCAAAACTAGTTGAAGACTTTCCTGATATTGAAATGTCTTTTCCAGATGACACGGGACAAGAGGAATTTATTTTTGAAATGAGAGACCCTCTTGGACAACCAAAGAAAATGGAAGGAACAAAGGGACAACCATCTTCTGGTCGGAATGAAGAAGACCTCGAGATCCCTCATAAACAAAAATCAGCCAAAAGCCTGAAACAAATTAGGAAATTAAAGAAAGAAAACAAATTGTTGAAGAAAAAGGCTAAGAGGGCTAAGGTATTAAAGTAGAAGGTGGGAAAACTCAAGGAGATTATCAAGGAATTGAGAAAACAGTTAGAACTAGCAGACAAGATCCACAGAAGAAAGAAAAACAAAAGGGGCAAAATGCAAGGAAGAAACCCTCTTCCTAAGAAAGTAGTTAGTACAAATTTTGTAGGGATACAGACAGACCCTGAGGAATTAGTGGTAAAAGAAGCAGTAGTTTAGGATGAAGATGTAATTCCTGTAGAAACACAAGAGATGGTTGATTTTGAGATATAGACAGACACTCTGATTTTAAAGGAAATAGCTCAACTCTTTGAGTAGAATGCTACTATTAGGAGACTGGAGGAAGAACTACTGCAGTCTCAACAAACCCTGATTCAAAACAGAGGTGAATTACTGACTATAACATAGCAGTCCCAGGAACAGAGTACTATCATGAATAGACTAGAAGCAGATCTTGCACAGACCCAACAAGCATTAATTCACTCCAGAGAAGAAATGAATGAATATCAAGAATCCCAATCTCAAGCACAGGGTGCCATCATTGATAAGCTAAAAGAAGAATTGGGACAAGCCTAGCAAGCATTAACTCAATCCAGGGAAGATATGAGAACTATGGAAGAATACCAAGCATCTCAATCTCAAGCACAGAGTGTCACCATCGATAGACTAAAAGAAGAACTTACACAAGCCCAGCAATAATTGGTCCAACACCAACATGGAATGGTAACTAGGACTGAATATCAAAGGATTGTTAAATAATTGAAGGACATGGCATCAACAGAGGGTGAGACCTATGATGCACTCACCAGAGCCCAAGAGAAGATCAAAAAGGTGCAAACCCAATTGGAAAAAGATTTGGAGAAAATCAAACACATCTATGATGTCTACTCTGATTCCATCAATTGCAGAGCCCCTGCCACTAATTATGTTTTATTCTTGATGGAAAAATATCTATTGTTGAGAGTGAAGGCCATCAGAGCAGGTAAACCCATTTCATTTTCCATTGTACCAGAATTTATTTCATGTTTCAGAGATCAGGAAGAGAAGGTACAATACCTTTTGTGTGAATTATATTTCCACAATTTCATTTTGGAAGAAGATAGAGGAGACAACCCTGGTCCCTTCATAGGGGACATATAGTTCCAGGCATTCATGTCCTTTACTAGGAACTAGGTCAGATGGGGTAAGGGTCACAAAATGTTCATAAAGATGGAAACTGGTTTAGATCTTTGGATTAGAGGAGAGCCTCCAAAATCCTTCCCAGCCATCATGCGACGTAAGACCTTCATGAAAAGGGCGGGGGTTGTGAATTCATTGTCTCCTATCCATTTACAGGTCATCCATTCAGGTATCACATATTTTAGAGAACTCCAGGAAGAAGCTCTTGCTGCTTCCAAGCTAACATGGGATGCATCCTCCGATGAGGTTAAAAGTAGAGAGCCCTTTGGATTTAAGAATCTCTTTGCAACAACCTTCAGAGTGGAAAGGTATTCTAGACTACTTCAGGAGGAAGGGCATGTTTGGATGGGATGCAGGTATAACCCCCCTCTCATCTAGTTTCCTCCAGAAACTTACCAGAGGGATTATCAAATTAATAAAAAGAGACAGGACGCCACTTTTGACGAAATCAAAAGAAACAATGGTTTCAAGAGACCTGGTGAACCAACTTTTCTTCCCTACAATATAACTGCTTTACATGTAAGATTTCATCTTGCATGAGGACATGCAAGAAGGTAAGCTGGGGGGTATGTTGGGTTACGAAAAAGGTATAAATATCTTCCTTTTTTCCACAATTCATGATATAATTTTGATTGATTCTTCAGATAGTTAGGGATAAATACGAAAGAACATGATTAATATGTCGCTTAGGGTTGTTATTGAATTTTTATTAGATAGATTCTAAATTACAATTGGAATGGTTTGATTTTGTTGCAGAATTGGATAAATAACTGTCAAAGATAACCAAAGAGATCTTGGCTATGCGCAAGCTATTGGAGGTTGAAGACTTTTTAGGTGCAAAGCAGATTTGAAGATAATGCATTTTCTATATTGTAACTTTATAATAGTAAAGAAATCATGAGGATATTTCAATCCTCGAGATAGCTTGATTTACCTAGATTATTGTAATATATAAGAGGGTAATAGATCCAGGAAAAAGGAGAGAAAAAATGCATTCAAGTATTTAGATTCAGAATTGCTCTACGCAAGCAGTTTTTGTAAATGTTTCACCAGCTATGGAATCAATGAACGTTTTGAGTGTTTCTACCATTTCTGTGTTCTGAGTTTTTCGTAGCAGTACTTCTGAAAACTGAGGGCCCAGTCTGAAGGAGCTATTGTCTCGTTCTGTAATTGTATTAGTTCGAAGTTTGACTTCTATTTTGTGATTCAAATCTCTTTTACAATAGCCAAGGATAAATGCATAAGTGTGTTAATGATTTTATGATTGTTTGTGTATAGAAGACAGACATTTCCCTCAAGTATTAATGATTGTCGTTACGATTTCTATTTCTAAATTTGTTGCTTGACAGTTCCTAACATTTTCATCCGCATTGTTCCTTTTCCTTAGATTTACGATTGTTGTTCCTTTCGGTTAAAGTTACAATAGTTGTTCCTTTCAGTAAAAGTTACATTAGTTGTCCCTTCCGACTAGATTACAATTGTTGTTTATTTCTGTAGATAGAGTAATTCGTTATTTCCTTTCCAGTAATCAGAATTCATAATTGATAGTTAATTCTACAATTCCTCACTTAGATTCAATTACTACTTTTTAGTTAAGAGAATTCAATAGATTGATTAGTTCCTTTCCACTTTATAGCATCTTAGTAATCATATTTAAATTCCATTAGTTCTTAGAATCTTTGGTGAACGTTTGAGGAACTTGATTTTTGATGAACTCAGATTTGGTTTAGCTACACGATTTTAGGCTACCTGCATAGACTTCGCTGATATTATTGAGATAAAAGACGAATCTTCGGGTTGATAAATTAATGTTAAACTAAGGTTGTTTTAAGGACATCTTTAGACACCAACACCAAGGTACCTCCAGAATAACCCCTTCAAGTAACCTATGTGCTACCTAAGTCAAGAAACTAAGCAACCACGGTATAACTGATGCACAGACGAACAATTGTAAGTCAAGTCCACCGTATGGGCAGGGTAACAAAGCCCGAAACCTTGAAATCACAGCCTCTCATGGAGATAAGGGCACTAGAAAGATCCACATATACAAATATATCCCCAAAAATATGTCTGACGCTAAGAAGGTATTGGGGGGATATTCCTTCAACCAACCTCACGCGACCTCATGTTTAACTCTAGTTTAAGTGGAGCCTTATGATATTACCGATTATAGAATGGATTTCTCCACTCCCTTAGTCAGACACATATGTTGATTTAATATCCTTGGAGAAGTTTACTCACAAAATCCTATTCCAAGGCTCTAAATTCTAAGCTACTTTGTACACCCTAGAAAATAAAATCGTTACTAATCAATTTTAAATTATAGCGTTAATTTTAATGGACTTGCTTACTAAAAAGGTGTGGTCATGAAACTAGTGATGTTATGACTCATCAAGTAAAATAAATGAATATGAATACAATGCAAATTCCTAACTTCAATTTCCAATAAATGATATGCTTTTCAAAAACGCAATTTTCAATTCAATTATGCAATTCTAAATAAAACGCAATCTTTCTTTACATGCACTAAGATAAATGACGAAGACTCAAGAGATGAAAATGCCAATCAATGTAAAATGCCTGATAGTTTTGTATTTTCAATATAAGAGAATGAAAATGCAAGGATTGAACAACATCTTGATATAAAGACTCTACTGTGTATAGACAGAGACAACCCAAGTAGGATATCAAGGAGCAAAACACCCAACCCAAAGAGAAAGGACAATCAAAATGAAAAATATGATGAGAAAGGCACTGCCCAAAAATTCAACCAAAGATAGGTTTCCTGTCATTCCACAGACACTTAACAATCACCACAGAGACCCAAGAAGACTCAGCAATCATCAAAACCTACCCAACAACCACCAAAACCAGCAATCAAGCAACAAAGCTTGATGTACGCGACTATTCAATGGAAAATCATGTATTTACGCAGCTTGCAGAAGTACAACATGCATATGTACGCGACTGCCAAGCAAAAACCCACGTATATGTGTCAAAACATAGCTAGGCGAAGGAGAAGTCTAAGAAACTCAGACTCGGAGTGAACATAGTTTGTCAAGCAATCAGATGACAAGAAACTCAATATGAACGAGAGAAATCTAAGTAGAAAAACACTCCAAACCCAAAAAAAAAATATTTTATCCCTAGTATGGTCTCCAATTCTGTTACAAGGAAAATATCTCTATAGCTAGGGGTAAACCACAACATACGTAAATGACTGCATAAATCAACTCTAATCTCAAGTATGCTATATAAACAAATACGCTAACAAGACAAGATAAGAGGCTTACCTCATCCAGACGTTCGATGAATTCCATCGTTGAGCACTTGACCCAAAGCAATATGCCTACAACTAGTCCCCAATAACCAAGCAATGCAAACATATGGTGATAATATATATTGTTAGCACATTCAATAGCATAATCCATCAACATTCATAACAAATACTCCCATGGAATAACAATTCAAATATTTGCGAGATATTAATTGGACGAGAAAAGAGTATTTCTATTAAGATATAATCAGCAGAAGTGAATGAGTTACAAACTTATGTGTTGGCACGGTTCGGAACCGAGGAACTAAGTTCCTTCCAGCTGGGCCTGCACCACTTCAATCCTCCACCAAAGGCAAGCTCATATAAGAGATACAATGAAGTTCTCAATCAATAAGGGAAGAGCTTGGGGGCTGAACAATGTGTTCAGACTTAAAGGACAAAGGGATGCAGACTCAATGTGAAGTGAATAATTTCTCCAGAGTAACTTTGTTCTCAAAGTTGAATTATTTCTCCTCTTTTCCATAGCTCGGATTTGGCCCATTTATAGCCTTCAAGTGGAACTGAAGGGCCGATTTGGAATGTTTCCAATATATGGAAGGCCAAGGATCATTGATCTCATGATGTGACATGGAAACCCGACACCATTTTTTAATTTTGGGCACATTTCCTGATGTACGCAGGTTGTAGTGGTGCAACCTATGTATACACATGTTGTAATATAGGCAGGGCGTGTATATGTGGAAAAATCATGTTTTTAGATCTGGGATTTGCAAAAAGCGACTTCAAGTCTGCATGGGGAAATGGAAAAAGGACCTATGTGAAATATTGCATAGGGTGATGAAAATCTTGTTATAACATCATTTCCTTTTGGATACCATAATCCAAACTCTTATGTACCCTTGAGATATATAAATATCCTCTTAACTTCCAAAACATGTGATTCCTTTGGTGTTGTTTGAAATCGTGCTACCTGTCCAACTGCATGTATCACATCTGGTCTAGAAGTTGTCACATAAAGTAAGTTTCCAATCATTGACTTGTACACCTCTGATCTATATATTTTGAATCATCATATTTACTTAGCTTGCAACTGGTTTTCATAGGAATTCTAACTGGTTTGCAGTCTTCAATTCTAAACCTTTTTAGCATTTCTCTGATATACTTGGTTTGAGAGATAAAAATGTCTTGATTGCTTTGACATATCTGAAGACCCAAAAAGAAAGATAATTCTCCAAGTAATGACATTTCGAACTCATCCTGCATATCCTTTCCAAATTTCTATCTCATCCTGTCATCATCACTACCAAAGATAATATCATCAACATAAACTTCAATTAAAAAAATACTATCTTGATTTACCTTGATGTAGAGGTTGTTGTCTACATTATCTTTTCTGAACCCTTGTTGTTGTAAGTATTTTTCCAGTCTGGAATACCATGCTCTAGGGGCATGTTTAAGACCATACAAGGCCTTCTTCAACTTGCAAACATAATTTTCATTCTCTGACAACTAAAATCCTTTTGGTTGCTCAATGTAGACTTCTTCCTCTAGATCCCCATTTAGGAAGGATGATTTTACATCTATCTGATACACTTTAATATTCTTGGAGCATGCATAAGATAGGATCAATCCTATTGCTTCCATTATGGAAACTAGGGAAAACATCTCTTCAAAGTCTATAACTTCAACCTGAGTGTATCCTTTACATACCAATGTTGCTTTATTCTGGTAACATGTCCATATTTGTTTATTTTTTTCCTGAAGGCCCACTTTGTACTGATCACATTCTTGTTCATTGGCCTTGGAACCAGTTCCTAAGTGTCATTCTTCTCTATCTTATATAACTCTTCATCCATGGCTTTGATCCAAAATTCATCCTTCTTGGCTTCGTCAAAACTGCTTGGCTCAATTTTGGATAGTAGTGCTAAGTGCAGTTGTTCTGGTGAATAAATTCTTCTTCTAGTTTCAACTTCTGCATATTTGTTCCCGGTAATTTGACCTGATGGATGATTCTTCTATATGCGCCTACTGGGTGTCTTTGGAGGTACTTGAAGATCTTGTTGTCCTTGCTCTTCTTCTTCTGACTACTCTTCTTCTTCTTCCTCTTGTGCTACTTCTTCTTCCTTTACTTCTTCTTTGTGAACCTATTCCATTGATTCCTTTCCTTCTTCCTTTATCCTTTGTCCACCTGTCTCATCAAACCTCAAATTGATGTTTTCCACAATTTTTTTGAGCTTTAGATTAAATCATTTGTATGATTTCCTTGTGCTTGAGTACCCAACATATATACCTTTGTCAACATGAGATTCAAACTTTCTGATTTTTCCATCTTCTCTTTTAATGTATCATTTACTTCCAAAAACTTTGAAATACTTCACATTCGTTGGTCTTCCTTTCCATAGCTCATAAGGAGTTTTATCATTGTTGTTTATGAGCATTCCTTTGTTTTGAATGTGAACTGTTGTATGCACTACATGTACCCAAAAGGCGTCTGTCAATTTGGAATCCATTAACATAGTTCTATCCATTTCCTATATTTTCCCGTTCTTCCTTTTGACGACTCCATTTTGTTGTGGTATCTTGGAAATGGAGAATTGCCTCTTTATCCCATGCTTACTACAGAAGTTCATAAATTCCTTTAAAGTAAACGTGCATCCATTATCCGATCTCAAACATTTTATTTTCGAATATATTTTATTTTCAACCATATCCTTGTACATCTTGAAGTTGTCGAACGCCTTTGACTTCTTCCATAGAAAACAAATTGCAGTCATTCTTGTATAGTCATCAAATAATAGAATAAAATGTTAGTTGTGGAGCCTGATTATCTTCTTGTTTCATAGGTCTTTGTTTTCAGCCATGTTTATACCCCATGAAGACTGTACACCCCAGAATATTGTACACCCCTCCATGTGGGGGGCAGGGGGGGTGGTGTTGTAGGGGGGGCTTTCCCCCCTATGGGGTCTGGGGGAAAGCGGCCCCCCTACAGGGGTTCAAGGGCGAAGCCCCCGAAGGAAAAAAAATTGTCTTTTAAATGTATATTGTTATTTCATAGTAAAACTGACCATTCATTATAAAGTCACAGATATGAAGGTAGAAGTTATGTTAGGGTTTTTTGCACTAGAAGGCAACCCTATTTTATGAGGGAAATGTATTGTGGCTATGCATTATTGATAATATTGTATTCTGAGAGAGGGGAATGAGAGAAAGAAGATGAAGTTACAACGGTTGTGTTGTAGGTTGTATCCCTTCATTTGTTGGATAATAAATAGGAAGGACCTGGCAATTTCTCTGGTGGATGTAGCCCACACTGGGTGAACCACGTATATCTGTGTCTCTATTGTATTATGTATCTTATGTGTTTTATTTCCGCATTTTTTTTATTTTATTTCTCTGCGATCCTGTTTTTCTAACATAAAATATTGTTCATCTTTCAACCCCTTTGTTCTAGTTGGTCCAACTAGATCAATATGCACAATTTTCAGTGGTTTTGTTGTGGAGTATTCCTTTGATTTGAACTTGGTCTTGGTTTTCTTTCCTTGTTGACAACACTTTCACAATGTGTTGGTTGGCTTCATGATCTGGGGAATTTCTCCGACTGCTTCCCTTTTTTTGACCTTGACAAAATTATCAAAATTTATGTGACCTATTCTTTTGTGCCATACCCAAACTTCATCTTCCTTTCCTAAACAACACTTTTCCTTTCCAATTTCACTTAGTACATATCTGTTGCTTGGATTTCTCATAGTTGTCACCACCACTTTTCCTGAATCTGTTTTTATTATCTTTCATTTATGTGAATCAAACACAAGTTTGTGACCTTGGTCACACATTTGATTTACGCTCAGAAGATTGTGTTTCATATATTCCACTAGTAGAACATTTTCTTCCTTGGCATCCTTACTTCCAATCTTTATTGTGCCTCTTCCAATAATTGTGGTTGAGTTGTCATTTCCAAAAGAGATTGATCCGTCCCTTTCCTTTTTAAAAGTTAGAAAATTTTCCTTATCACCTTTCATGTTCTTTGAACAGCCACTGTCAACATACCATCCACGTTTCTTGTGTAAATGAGCTTTTAAAGAAAGTGCACATTCTTCATTGTTGTATTGATTCTGCTTTCTTACCCATATTCTTTGTGATTCATGTCTCTGATTGTTGTTATTATGTTGTGATTCTCTTGGAGGAACTGTCATTCTACAATCTTTGGCCATGTGTCCAAAGTTGTTGCACTTGTAGCATTCCACTTCGGTACTCAAGAATTCAAACTTGTTGTAGCTTCTGATCTACATCTCATTAGGCCTTCTTAGATAAGAATTTATTGTATAGACTTCATAGTTGTTTCTGTTTCTGTTATTGTCTTTGCAATTCACATCCTTGTGCCCAAAAATATTACATGAATAACATAATCAAGTAAAAATTGTTTGATACTTGGGAGTTGGATATCTTCTGAAAGGTGTTGCTTTTCCAAATCCTTCTTCTTCTTGAGATCTTTTTACTTCTATCTGCTATTGATTCTTAACTCTGAATCTTCTTGGAGGTGGAGTATATATGTGATCTTCCTTTTGAAACTTCTTGTCTTCTTCCTTCTCATTAGATCCGTTGATTGTCTCTGCATAGATTCTTTGTTTTATTTCCTGATATGTTGTTTTGGATCTTGAGCCCTTTTCTGTCTAGTTGTATCCTAGTACGGACTTGTCATGATTCGGCCTTTGACTTCTAACAATCTCATCCAAAACTTTAGAGTTGTTTTTCATGTTTTCTTCTGAAGGTCTTTTCTCAATATAACAATTCATGCTTCCAAACTTCCAATGATCCTGTCTCTTTCTTATAACTATTCTTTAAGTGCTTCTTCAATTATCTTGTCTTCTTCTACTTGGATTTTTAACTTAGTGATTATCTAATCTATCTCTTCAGAGTTGGAATTTTAAGTTCCCTCTTTTCTTTTTAGTTCTTCCTGTAGTGACTTGTTTTTCTTCTTTTCCCTTTTTATAACTTCTATGGCACTCAACAATTCTTCTATGTAATCAACATTTCCCTCTTCATATTCTTCTTCGATTCCTTCTTCATCGGAGTCTTATACTTCCATGAATAGAACCCTTTCTGTATCACTATCGCTGACTTCATCTTTGTTTGATGAGGAACTATTGTCTTTGGTGCAAAGGATTTTCTTGAAAAAAATATTTTTGGTTCTTTTGCCTTTGTATATTTGTTTCCTCTTAGAGTCATCTTCTTCATTTATTTTTTTTCTTATGGGGACATTTATTAGAAAAATGACCAATGCCATCACAATTAAAACAGATCAACGAAAGATTACTTCTATATTTTTCGGTTCCCCTTTTCATCCTTCTAACGAAGTTGGCTACTTCTTCATCGTCTTCTAAGACATCATTGTTGCTACTATCTGACTTTGCCTTTTGCTTTCTCTTTTGCTTTGTCTTATTAGATGCTTTGAATGTTGCTTCCTTTGTAACCGAATTGTCTTGCTCTGTTCTCATCTCATAATCTTTAGTGTCCCATGCAACTCATCCATGGTTAGTGTAGCTAGATCCTCTCTCTCTTCTAATATTGAAATGTTTGAATCAAATCCCATTGGTAGGGATCTCAATACCTTTTTTACAATGCACTGTTCATTTAACTCATCTCCCATACCATTTACATTGTTTACTACTTCATCAAATCGTAGAAAGTAGGTTTTTATGTCTTTATATTCATTCATCTTCAATTTTTTGAATTTTTCTCTGAAAATTTGAAGTTTAGCTTCCTTGAATTTTTCATATCCTTCATATCTATTCTTCAGTTTGACCTAGATGTCTTTTTCGAAATCACAGTGCATAACTTTGGTCTATATTAATTTATTCAAACCATTCAGGAGTGCACTTGTGGCTCTTGAATTATTTTCTTCAAGTTTCTTTCCATCTTTATTTGTTGGAGGAATGGTTGGTGCTTTGTATCCATCTGTTATTGATCGCCAAACATCAAATCCTATTGTGTGTATGTGTGTCTTCATTATTTTGTTCCATAAGGCATAATATTCCCCATCAAACTATGGTATCCCAATCTTAGATTAATCCATGATCTCCTTCTAGTGTTTAAACTTCCTTTTGAAGGACTTGCTATGATACCAATTGTTGGATTACTGATAGGGGAGTGAATCGGTAATAGTAACTTTTAATCCTTTTAACCACAATATATATTTAGGATGAGTTTACCAATATCATTCAACAAGTGAAGAATAAATAAACCATGAACAATGAGCAATCATACACATACACAATACATCAGTATTTTTACATGGAACCCAATGCGAGAGAAAACCACGGAATTATTTTTATTATATGTCTTTAAGAAGTACATTCATTGGAACCACCAACTTCATTTGTTCTCCAGATGCAACTTGAAGGAGGCTCCAACCCCTATATTCTCAGGCTACAACCTAAGGGAAGTTCCAAATCCCCAATTCTTTCGCTACAACCCAAAGGAGGCTACAACCCCATATGTTATTCGGCTACAACCGGAACATGGATACAACCACCTATCATTGCCCTGTCCAAACCACCTTGATGTATAAATGAAAAATGTATACAAATTGTCATTGTCACTAAATCAACTCTATCACTGTCATAACTGTCACTAAAATCATGTCCCAACCTATATCAAACTTCTTGAAAATTTTCATGCAAATTCGCGACCTGTCTATTCTGCAACACACAAATGTTTGTGCCTTTCTGTACTACAACTCATGGATTTCCACACCTTTTTTGTTGCAAATCGCGGACTAGCATAAAACTCTACTAGTTCACGAACACTCTCTATGTCACTCTGCCTGTGTCACTATCTCAATCTAAGTCACTGTTTGATCTCTTTGTATTTGCTCACAAGCTGGATGATCTGATAGAAAAGAATACTTATCCAATATACAAGTAGATCTAACACAACCATACTCAACTAATACTCAACCAATTATAATACTCAACCAATATCTTATTATTTTCTTATTGCAACAACTATACTCATTATTAACTCCTAGTTACAACCACTTTGACTAGTAAACTTCGTCTAGGAGCTTCTAGAATAATTGACCTCTTTGACCTTATAGGGGCTTCTAGATAACTCATGAGGGTTCTCCAACATCACTAAGCCATATATCCTCAACAGTGAAGAACTACCTGGCATACAACATATCATTGAAAACAGCATGACATGTATTATCCATCTATGATAGTCTTTCCTACAATTGCATTGATCTTCATTACATAATTCCTCAAACAAACATGGGTCCCTTATCCACACTTATGGGGCTACCATATTTTTTTATCAGACTTGCTTCAAGGGTTGAAATCAATGAAAACCAACTCAATTAATCAAACAAACTCACACTTAAGAAATACATGTGTTGCTTTTAAATTGTAATTCCTGGCCTTGTGAAAAATGCACGTTGGACTTCATAAAAATGTGCGCCTAGGTATTGAAACACCTCCAATTTGAGTGATTCAAGTTTTTGAGGGTACCTTAGATAATTTTACACCTATATACATATTTATATTTTCATTTCCAAACATAAAAGTGGTTGTTGTGTAAAAGAGGCAAAATTTGCCTTGTAAATTGAGAGACCAAAACAATAGAAAGTTACCTAATGGAAATGAATGCCCATGTTTCTATATAGCTAAAAATTTAGTGATGTAAGTTTTGGGGTGAATTTAGTAACATTATAAATCTATCTATATCATTTGGAGGGCACTTTCAAATGAAAAAAGGACTTCTACATGGAACCAAAATTCAAGATTTTTTGTAAAATGGAGGGTAAAACTATGTTACTATAAAAATCACACATGGGACTCATGTGACCTCCAAATTGAGTGATTAAATTTTAGGAGTTTGTATTCTATCATTTTACATCTTTTCATAACTTCAGTTGTGCATTTTTAAACCAAAAACCCTCTACTATGCATAAAGGTTAAAAACTGCCTTGTAAATGCAAAAAAATGCATAGAGGGAAAAATGCTTAAAAATGCATAAAGGGAAAAATGATTAACAATGCATAAATGGAAAAAATCTTTAAAATGTATGAAACTAGGGCATGATGAAAAATGTACACCCGAGTCTTAACACACCTGCAATTTGAGTGATTCAAGTTTCTAAAGGTGTCTTAGATAATTTTGCATCTGCCTACATATTTAGTTTTATATTTGCAAACATAAAAGTGGTTGTTGTGTAAAAGAGGCAAAATTTACCTTGTAAATTGAGAGACCAAAATAGTACAAAGTGCCCTAATGGAAATGCACACCCATGCTTCTATATAGCTCCAAATTTAGTGCTCTAAGTTTTGGTTGAAGTTAATAACATTCTAAATCTATCTATATCATTCGGAGTGCATTTTCAAATGAAAAAGGACTTCTACCTAGAACCAAAATTCAAGACTTTTTTTTAAATAGAGGGTAAAACTATGTTACTATAAAATGCATGCTTAGGACTCATATGACCTCCAAATTGAGTGACTAGATTTGTGGAGATTGTATTTTATCATTTTACATCTTTTCATACCTCTAGTTTTGCATTTTTAAACCAAAAACCCTCGACTATGCATAAAGGTTAAAAATTGTCTTGTAAATGAAAAACAATGCATAAAGGGAAAAATGCTTCAAAATGCATGAAATCAGGGCATGATGAAAAATGCACGCCTAGGTCTCAACACACCTGTAATTTGAGTGATTCAATTTTCTAAGGGTATCTTAGATAATTTTACACATGTCTGCATGTTTAGTTTTGTGTTTTCAAACATAGAAGTGGTTGTTGTGTAAAAGAGGCAAAATCTACCTTGTAAATTGAGAGACCAAAACAGTAGAAAGTGCCCTAATGGAGGTATTAAAAATGTGCGCCTAGGTATTAAAACTTAATAACATTCTAAATCTATGTATGTCATCCAAAGTGCATTTTCAAATGAATAAGGACTTCTACCTTGAACCAAGATTCAATATTTTTTGTAAAATGGAGGGTAAAACCGTCTTACTGTAAAATGCATCCCTACGACTCATATGACCTCCAAATTGAGTGGTTCAAATTGTGGAGTTTGGATTTTATAATTTTACATCTATTCATACTTTAGTTATGCATTTTGAAACCAAAAACCCTATGTTGTTCATAAAGGCTAAAAGTTTATGTGTAAGTGCAAAAAAATGCATAAAGAGAAAAATGCATAAAAATGCATGAAAACAAGGCATGATGGAAAATGCATGCCCTAGGAATACAAATCCATGTCTGGTGTTGGTAATTTACAAGTTACAAGACTCTGTATTTGTTGTAAACCCTAAATATTGTATATGTTAAATTATGTACCAAGGCAAGTGTTTCTCTTCCCTAGGCCCTAAGGGGGAGAAATTGCCGAATATGGGTCTTAGTCAAATTAATTTGTGAGATGCAAATTAAAAGATAACTTTATGATTAAAGCGAGGGTGAGTGAA